>JAAXNX010003666.1:0-10249 GCA_036491905.1 Folsomia manolachei
TTGGATTTGATAAAATAAACCTCCTGACCTAGTGGCAAAGGGTTCATTGATTTGAGTGAATAAAGCTACGTACACAATGAAAAGACAGGGGTTTGTAAAGAAAAATTTGGATACCGACAATGTCGGGTAAGATTGCAGGAGGAAGATAAGTCGTCCCGTTATTGTATCAAGTAAGAGCAGAGTAAAAAAAACAAGAAGCATTCTTCTCAATGTGTCACTTGTGTTCCGTCTTGAAGCAATATCTGGAAGATTTTTATGTCTAGAGTCCAATATGCGACTACAGTTAACTGAGAGTGAAAGCAGAGAGAAAGCATAAGTAGGTCGCGTCACCCACCACAACACTCGCTCACTACTTTTGACTTGACTCCAAAAAGATAATATTGACAAAGTACTCTTGTTTTCTCTCAGCTCCTCTTGTCTTGTCATCTTCCGTCATAAACTGAAGAATAGAAATAGAGGCAATTGAAGTGCCAATAGAAAGCAATTTTCTTACAGTTTTGCCAAACGTGACAGATAGTAAGAAGGAAGTGTACTTTACAAAATGTCACCAACCACGAGTAATTCAATCCATGTTCTATGTCATGGCCTGGAAACTCTCTTTTTTTTCATTGAAGAATTTGACTGACTAATGCCCCATTGCTTTACTCTACTTTGTTTTTGTTTTGCTACCCTGAGCCTTGCGTTGTCGTATAAGAGGATGAATTCTGTGGCAGACTTCATGGTAAAAAGTAACTTTATGATGTGTTCGGGCACATCCCGAACATTTGTTGTGCCATTATACTGTTCAGGGACTTTTGTTTCTTCTTCATCAGTCAGAGACTTAGGGAGAGGAAGGCGTAGCGTGGGATACGGAGGAGGGAAGGATTCATTAATTCGCCAGCTGCTTGCTTGGCCTTTCGTAACTTTTCTTGAACTGGTTTGCGTTTGACTCTGGCAATGTCTCCGGAAATTCTTGAACTAAACCAAAAGATGAGAATAATAGGTACTGGCAGAGGTCTGGCTGGCGGTGGTAGGAAGATAAGATAACTGCTACTTTTACTCCAACTATGGTACTGAGTGTGGTAGCTGATAGAAATTCGAGACAGAAATAATGAAGTAGGAAAGAGCCAAGTGATCAGATGAGTGACTCTCCTGTGGCACATGAATAATGCAAAAGAATTCTGTGGGGTGGGATTCCCTCTTCTCTCTGTTAGCAAATCCTTTTATTTCACCAGCTTGGTTTCAGAATTTGGATTGGGTTTTGTTTCTGGGTTGGTTTGGTTTGCAATTTCACAGTTTCACATCCAAATGGCAGGCAAGATCCGAAGCTACTTACTCACCTCATTTCCATCTCAACACTAGAATCAGCGAATCAACAATGTGCTCCATCTTCGTATTTGGATATAAGTTCTTGCTTCCTAAAAATAAAATGACATGACGAAGACGGATTTTTTTCGTATTTGGCATAGCCCAAGGTTGCATGAGTTATTTTCGAAACTTGACATTTAGCGAAATTTTACCAATATAGATGCTGGCGTTGTCCTCGATATGGCATTCAGTAGAGGGTTCCTTTAACTTTTTTTCTTTTATGCATTAATGCAGTTAATTGAATGCTAAAAGAAGAATAGGGTGGTGTTGTGTAATATTCTCTGTAATTTTAAATAATCCACCACTATCGCTACTGATACTTTTAATTTTCCATGAATAGAATAAGAGGCGTTTTGTCGAATAAAATGGGCTGGAGTTGAATGAAATGTTGGAAACGATTTTTGTAATGGTAAGCTAAAGAATGGTTTAGTCACTTGAGTAGAGGTGTCTTTTGCCATATTGGAATTAAAATGTGAGATCCATTTCATTTTATCAATCAAGAAAGTAGCAGACAAGGAAAGAGCCAAGTCTAGTTACGCAATGGATGGTTAGTTGTTCGGTTAGTACACGGATTTGGATTAACTTTTCTTCTTCTACTACCGTTGCCGGTACTTCCGTCTTGCCATTAGTTGCTGTTCTGGCATTGTTTTGGATGAACGTGAACGCAGACTTTCCCTTGATGCAATACAATGCGTACTCTTGGGTTCGTATAGAAATTTTCAGTGCTGGGTGGATGCTCAATACAAAAACTTATTTGCATATAGATGGGAAAAGGATTTTCTCTATTGTGCCGAGAATTCAATCCAATTCCTCTATTGGGCTGTAGAAACAAAGAAAGAAGACAAGAGATGTTCACATGTTATACTGTAGTGATCCATAAATACATAAGGAACGTAAGGCAGGTTTGGCAAGACCATTGCATTGATCTAGTAAGGAAGGTACAGTATTGCGTGTACATCTCACCCACTCAGAGTATGGATGGAAACCTATTATTATCCAGCTAAATATAAATATAGTCGCAATCCTGAGATCGTGCTACACTATGGTTATCTCCAAGATAAGATACACTGTAATAAAGATATGCGGGTCCGGCGTTAGTGCATGTGCTCAAGAAGTAAACCAACGGATAGAAACAGATACCTGAACCCAGATAACTTACGGGCTACACTTTCTCCATTACATTTCTTGCCTAAGAAACCTCAAGTTATCAAATTCATGCTGTATTTCGCCCAGTTTTGTGCAATGTTTCATACTTTTATGACACAGATCAATTCCATCTTGCCATCCTGGGTATTAGAAACTAGCTGGGTACTGAAATTACGAGGTTAACATTCAACCGCAAAGAAACCATGTTGAGTAGACGTGACATGCATTAATTTTAAAATGATCTCGTATACCATTTGCACAAAGTGTAAACGAAAAAATTTGAAAACTAGTTTTGCGTAAAATGATACAGACCTGGAAAACTTGTCATTTTATGAAAAATCTACATGGAATTAGAGCAATTATTGTATTCATCGGACAAGACAAGCATTTGACCCTGATAGGGTTAACCGTCCTTCCTATTTGTGATATTCTCGTGAAGTGTTAACTTGCAAATTTTACTATTCCATCGTAATTTTCTTTCGTTAACTCGATTTATTTACACTCCCACTGCCTGCATTGTTTCCATATCTTCATCAACAACCTGGATGATCTTATCAAGTTAGGCTGGAAAGAAGTTTTAAAATAACTTTCTTTTCTTACATCGAAAATTAAATTCACATTGCTTCCACGGAGCTCAGGCTTTTTTCAGTCGACAAATTCACCTTTTTGTACATTGCCATTTCATTTTCATACATAAAGTAGTAATTTTTTACAATGTTTTTTAATATGCGGAATAACCGGAAGATTATTTATAGTTCGGGATTTTTGGATGATTTTTAAGATAAATTCCAGTTTTTTCTTGGATATGATTAAGATTGAGGTTAACAAAGAAATCACATCTTACTGCAGATGGGATCGAATAAAATTATTTTTCTCATGCGTAGTCTCGTCCAATCTGAAGGTGGATAAATGAAACAACTTCGGTTACTGGTTGTCTTATTCACTGGAATACGAATCTTGGGATAGAATGGGAAATATAAGTAACCTTTTAAGCCCTGGATTTCTCATATCGTACGACTAGGAAGATGACGATGTGCCGTTGTCCCACTAATACTTTTCAAGATAATAATCTTGCATGGAAATTAGAGTTCCGTTCCATTTTTCTTCATTCATATATTCATCTCCATCACTTTATGCATTCATTTCATTCTTGAAAAGAAAGAAAGGCGAAGCTATACAAGGCTGGATGGCTTGAGTAGGCCAGGCAGACTTGAATTTAAGATTAATCCTAGATGCGTGGGTTTTTTACCCGAAATCTTTTTCTTGAAAGAAAAAAGTAATGAATTTTTATGATCTTCAAAGTTTTTATCAAGAAAAAGCTTTCCATCCTATTCAAATTAGGATTTTAACCCGAAATATATAACTCTAACATATTTATAAGAGTGTATAAACATATAATCCAAGGTATTGTTGGAATAGTTTCTGAATTTGTAAGTTATTCTATAAAATTTTGTCATCTTCTCAGGTTTAGTCACCGTCAAGCCCAGAATCAAAGTTTTGAACTAATTTAACACCTTTCACACTTTTAAATTTCCAATTTTTTTTAATGCAATATGGTGAAAAACACTGTCCAGACTTCCTAACTAGATCATTGATCATTTACCTTAGACTACAGAAACAAAAGGAGGAAATCTCAACTCAAACTTGAACATTCCTCTCAGCACCCGCAGCAGTTTGTAATACTAATGGACGCGGTATGAATTATTGACCAAGAGTCGACTGACACCAGCCACGCATCTCAATTTCAATACCCAACTGACCAAATATATCGAAATCTTTCCAATCCTAATCTGATCCCTCCCAAAAATCTCAACCTTGCTACTACCACTTTTCGGTTGAGTGACTGATGGGCAAACGTTGTGCTCAGTTGTTGAAATGTTTTGAAATCATGGCTTTCTGCAACTGCAACGCTTGGGGTATAGGCACCTTTTTTATTTTATTCTTCAAAAACTTAGGGTCTAAAATCGTTGGGCGAATGAGGATCAGATCAGGATTCGAATTATGTTTCCTCTCTCTGCTTTACTTTCTTTCTCTTTCCTCTTTCTTTTTTTATTTCTTCCTCGATTTCTCCCTAGCATTGGAACCTCTGGTTGAGGTTCCTTGGCAAAACTCCATTCCATCGAGATTTAAAATGTGGAAGATGAGAAGAAGAATCGCGGAAAAGCTCACACTTTTGGACGTGATGAACCAACCATGGTTTACGCACAACTACGTCGTTGTCCTGTCCAATATTGCATTGCATTATAGTAACGGAAAACTGTTTTATTTTGGAATATTATTTTACCAATATAATTCGTAGTAGGACTTTGTCATAGTGTGACTTTGAGGTGCAGTAAGACGGATAGGTTAAGTTTTTCTGTAGTTGAGGTAACAAAAAGGAATAGGACCAGATTTTGGAGTACCCCCACACCCCTGACGACATGCCGCATCCTTGGTTAGTGGATAGTTGGGTGGGTGGGTATGGTGGATGGTGATTTAGACTGAAGAAGGTCCTTTCACTTACTCACTCCTTCTTTTTTCCTTTGGTACTTGTTTCCACTCCATTCTTTCCCATCTTTATGGGCGTCATGAGTAAGCAAACTGGGGAAAGTGGAGCAGCTCCGTTCAGCCGGTTGTTTGGCTATGTTACCGTTCCGTTAGTTGTTTGGGATTTAGATTGGGCTGTTCTGAATGCAGTGGCGTGGCGTGGTCGTGGCGGTGTGAAGGGATGTGGTGTGGATAACGTACCATAAGATTCACATGGTTGCACATTATTGCTTCTCGGAGGCGGTGGAATTTCTACGGAACAGCCAGCCAGCATGACGCTGTCCAATGTCTCCTTCAAAAATTTGAATTGTCCTTTTTCTCGCCTCACTGGACTTGACTTGATGATAATCGCATTTCATAATAACGAGGAAAATAAGATTATCTCTCTTATCCTAGTTTGAAACTGGTAGGTTTAATGTGGTATACCATATGATTTTCAGACCTAAAAAATACTTGCAATATTCCAATGTTTGTAAAAACCACCTTCGCTGCCTAGATAAGCGTGTTTTTTGTAGCAGTTGAAATAGCGAGGGAGCATATCAGTTCCGGAAAAAGTGCATTTTTTGTTGAAATGCGTAGCGCTTCACGACAATGTTTGTAAAAACCACCTTCGCTGCCTAGATAAGCGTGTTTTTTGTAGCAGTTGAAATAGCGAGGGAGCATATCAGTTCCGGAAAAAGTGCATTTTTTGTTGAAATGTGTAGCGCTTCACGCCTCGAAAGTGACTCGTGCGTTGGGGCAGTTGCAAGAGGCTCATTTTTTGGATTGTTTGGTGCGATAACATAATGCAGTGCAACTTATTTTCATTTGCTCCATTTTGAGGATTATCCATTTTTATTTATTTTATTTTATATTTTTCATCTGTCATCACAATTTACGGGATGATGGAACAAGGGAAAAAAGAAAAGAGTGATATTTCACTTGGGAGCAACCAAAAGGCGACACAACTCCAAGAAGATTTACGGAAAGGGTTAGCAAACATTGCCCTTCGCTTTCTCCCTCGTATGGCACTTTCTTCTTCAACCTCTCCCATAAAAAGATCTGCCAATTACTTTACATCCACATTTAAATCAGCCAAATAAACTTTGGGATTAAGGTTGCCCAATATTTTGTAGTGGTGCTTGGAACGATAGTTAAATCCCACGCCCATTAACAGATGTTTAGTTCAAGTTAACAGGGTGAATCCTGTTGTTGCACCGATGTAATTAAGAAATTTCGACTTAACGCTTTTCGTCTTGGATTTATCTCGTTGTCATTGGGACGATCTTTCTTTCTGTAAAATAAGTGGAATGGGGGAGAAACTATGGCGAATTTCGAAGGGTTTTATACTTATTTTAGTTTTCTTATGAATTTTGTTCATGATTATGTCTTGTTGATTAAAAATGTATTAATTTTTGTAGCACTACAAATACAGCTTAGAGTCCATGCAAGTGTTTAAACTATGCTTCAGTTCTTGCAACCAAATAAGCTCTCAAGACTAAGTTTGGGGAGTAGGTGGCGTCGGTTTATGTTTCTGTCTCCCAATTAGTGGCATAGTTAAACATTCCATAGTCAAAAGAAACCCAGCTAATGGTGTGCAGTGAAATATCCTCTTATGGCTTCAATGCACCATCAAAACTCAAAAAGTGGGCATGACTCTTTTTGATGTGAAGTCAGAGTCAGGCCCAGGTTAAACGAAATAAGCAACTCTTCACTTACAAGTAGTTTGGCTTTGTCTAAGCCGACAGTTTAAAATATAGATTAATGGATGTGTCAAGAGAAAGTGTGAATTATTTGTGAGTCCTGAGTTTGAAGATTTTCTTTATGTTACTTGCAGGAGTTCCAGATCCTCCAGGACGGCCCCTCATCCTAGCCTTCACTTCTCGAGCAGTGAATCTCTCTTGGGCTCCGCCACTTGACACCCACAACAGTCGGATTACTCATTATATCATCCACACGAGGTGAGTACAAAACCACAACTTTCTTACCATTACCCCGACTTCTACGATAAAGTAAAGGAGTTCCTTTGCTGCTGTCTTGGCAGAGAAAGTGTGAAACAAAGTTCCACAGATCTTCATCAACTCCACACGAGTCTGCCAAGTAAGCGATACGGACAGTGTTTTGCTGCAAGGTTGTGGAAAATGCGATTAATTTAGCCCGACTTTCACCCTTGGGTACTGGCATGGCTGTTTACTAAACTCAACCCACTTACTCAATGTTACATACTTATCATTGTTGCTTGTGTTGGCTGACAGTGATTCGTACAATATTATGACGATTATGGAAAATCGGTTGATTTATTTGGTGTACACTTATTGCAACATTGAACACACGGGAATCATTTTTTATTCTGAAAGTAATTAAGTTTGCGAAAGCAGTTAACTTAGTTAATCAAATGTCAGGGTTAGTTGCATTTGGAGATTGTCCATTTAAGTTGTTTACCACCAGTTGATACCAATTGTTCACTGAGAAGCGAAGAATTTTACAGTTTCTTGGGTCCAGTGTAAAGCTGGGAAAAACGTGGAAACCTATTAATGAAAAAACTTACACTTGCTAAATTGAATAGTACACTTTTCGCATAATGGTAAAGTGACTAGATCTGAAAATCAACTAAATACGCCGTGCACATTGAATACAGATCTGAAACACTTGGAATTGAACTACCGCCAAGTCAATGCCATTGTCGCCAAACATTTGAAACATTTTGGCTTACACCCATTACGCCTTCCTCGTAGATATTTTCCTGAAATGTTTAAGGCACGTATTCAATCCAGCTTCCTTTCCTTCATTTCGTGGTGAGCAGTAAAGTCCCCATTTCCGCCTTGTTTGGCTCATGTTACTCTCCATTTTTCAAGTGTTTGTTGGCCAGCGTCCTTTTTCCATTTGTTCCACACAGTAAATAAAATAATGCCATTAGCAAGGAGGACGCTTCATGGTAAAACCCCGTTATTACCCAACACCGCTGAGTAAGGATTTCTAGTCTATTTCCATTGATAAAATCTAATGGTCGTCAAAATAAACTTCTAGCTATAATGAAATTGCAGTAAATTCTTGTACTCAGTTTGTCATTCTAAAGATACAAAGGCTTTTGCTTTGTTTGTAAAAAAGCAGTTTATGTGATTTCATAAAAACTCGCATAAATCTATCAATATAATTTCCAAACATGGACTTTTTGTGAATTACTTGTCTGAAAACCCTTCACTTCCGGACCGATGGCAAAATTCTGCTCCCATGCATGTTTAAGGAACCCTGTAAGATATGGACGTGTTTTTCAATTTCAAATTCATTCATCATAGTGCAACTAATAATTTGAGCATTATCAACCAAATCAGATGTCAAAGAAATCAAATGGAGCCCTTTCATAATGGCGGAATTTTGCAATATTTATTTTCTGAAAAAGTTTATTGTTGATTGGATAAGTTTTCCAAGTTAGAAAAATATGATTTCAAATTAACAAAGAATTGAAAAACTGTAGGTTTATTCTTTCTCTTTCTTACTGACTGATGGGAAGCCTGGAATTTATAAAAAACTTCAGCACGAAAAAAAATTTGGTTTCCTTATTTGCCGAACACTCCCTTGATCTTATAATTAATTACAGTTTTGACAAGGATGAGTTTGCTACTTGTATTGCAAAATTTTTATAAAAGCCTCGCTGCGTTAGATTTTTTTAAAATTCCAGCTACCCGAAGCCTAACTGATAAACATCAAAGTATTATCAATCTGTGGTATATTCAGTGCAACTTTTTTATAATTTCACTGAAAACTACTAAAGGCATCAAATCATCGTCGACGATTAAAAATTTGGCAAAGCATAAATTCACAACAGAAGTCGTTAGTAGTATTTAGAAAATAAAGTTGGGACAATTTTATTAAAAATAATTAAGGTTTCTTGTGGATGAGTTTAAATTAATCTCAAATAACATACGAAAAATCGTTAAAAATCGACTTGCTAAAAAACGAGTTTATTTGAATGCTCAATTGGCGTTAAAATTTTAACTTACAGTAAAATTTGAGAACAAAACGTTCTCGAATTACTAATTAGTTTGGTTAATAATGGTGGCAACCTTGAGTTCATTCGTGATTTTTTATTAGAAGTAGGCTGCACTTGGTGCCTGTATAGTAAAAAAAACTACAAAAAGAAAGGTGAAAGCATTGGATTTCTTTTGTGAATGATTGGCAAAAAAATAAATAATTAGACAAAAACCAAACAAAACAGAGAAATATTTAGTACTGCATAATTGAGCCTGAGCTATTAATAGGTACCGGTGGTGTAATCGTATCAGGGAAAAAGAATTGTCATATTTAAATATGACAGAATGAGATTACTGAAACTTCATTTTCAGCAGATTTATACTCGTCCTGAATTTTTTCAAGTAAAAATTGCACTTACAATTATTATAAGTTCAGCAACCTTCGTGAGCGCAAACGAAATTAAGATAGATAACTCACAATCAGTTACATAACCCCTAAGTTGGGTGAAAGGTAGCTTTATCTTAATTGGACCGAATTAAAAAAAACAATTCATTCATATTCTATTTCTTTCATGTTCTCACCCATTCACTTTTATCTACTCTTCGTAAAACCAAATCAAACCCATTTATTCATTTATTCAGGTAAATATTTCTGCACTGATGCATTCATATAAAACCTGGCCTTCTCCTAAAGTCTGAGAAGATTAGGAGTGGATGCACAGGACGTAAAATAATTACTCATTCCCTTCCTTTCATTCTTTAGAAATTAGAAACGAAGAGAAATTTTCTATCCACTCAGAAATGTCTGCAAGTGCTCCAATTTAATTTTGTTACCATGTAATGTGCATTCACGTGGTTGGAATGTGGTTTCGTCTTTGGCAAACTCAATTTCACGCTAAAATAAAATAAAATAAATAAGTTGGCAATAAGTTGGACTTGAGTTGTTGCAGGGTAACAGGTTTCTTCGCTATTGAATTGCTTAAGGGTTACCCATCCAGACGGAGCGGATGCATAGGGTTCCAATCACTAATCAGCAACATTCTTGCAGAAACCTGAACTCAAGTCAAGACAACTCTGCTCTAGTAATGTTTGCTTACAGATATTCCGTCAAAACCTGGATGTGGTTGCGGTCTTCCATTTGAATGAGTTAGCTGGGAGAAAGCATGAAGTACTCGAGTCTAGTGTTGGATTGGATTGGTTGGTTGTGGAATGAGTTTAATAATAACGGTTGAGCGGAAGCATGTCATTCATTTCTACTCATTTCATGCACCTTAATTAAA
>JAAXNX010003667.1:0-10249 GCA_036491905.1 Folsomia manolachei
CTGATTTATTGTCTTTTTTTACCGCTGGTGTGGGTGGAGTTTGAGTAATGCTTCGGGTGAGTTGCTCCATTTGTGTGGTGACCTCTTGAGCGGCTTGCGCCAGCGTTTGGGGAGGTTCTTCTGGGGTCTTCTTGTCCAGAGGGACAGAGGAAGGAGAGACTTGTTCATTTTTCTTGCCTTTCTTTGCCTTGAGAGCTAAATACTCTTGCCACAGGGATTCGGCGGAGGTGCAGTCCAAGTAGGGTGTGGCTGGGGAGGACTCCGCTTCCGCCGCCAAGTGAAGAGTGGTTGATGAGAGAAATGCTGTGGTGAACAGGAGACCAGAGTCATCCTTCAATTTATTCTCTTTGTCACCCACTTGTTTCTTTTGATCTGGTTGTGGGTGTGGTTTCTGTGCCTTATCCACCACATTCTGCTTCGGAACCTGTTCCAACTCCTTAGAGAGTAGTGACTCAATGTCCTCCACGACGAGGGTGCAGCGGGGCTCCTCCTCCTCCCCAGTAATGTGGGTCCAACTCTCCTCCGTGGAGTTGGACTCACTCCTCCCATCCACAGGCATCTCCAATGAGGCAGAGATTAAGGGAGGGAGGTCTGCTAGTCCAGATAACACCTTATCGACAGAGGATAAGGTTTCTGAAGCAGTTATCGGTTCCAGGGGAGGCAGTTCGTCCTCATTCAGCTCTTCCGGGCGATTTTTGGGGACCCTGACCTTCCTTTTGACGAGAGTAAAGTCCTCCTCCTCCTCCTCCCCTGGCCGGTTGTAGGGTGGGAGAGGGGACGGTGACCTTGGTGGGGGGTCCGTGTCCATGAGAGGGGACTGAGCAAGAGCCCCACCCATTCCCACCCACTTGTTGGGAGAGCGTTTCTTCTTTTTCTTGTGTTTCAGTGGAGCATCCGCCACATTGTCGTCGGAAGTGGATTCGATATCCGCGTCGAGGGAGGAGACGGGATGGAGGAGGCCGAGAGAGGGGGTGGGAGTGGGGCTGGTGAGTGGGAGTGGCTCATCAAAGGAGAGAGATTGATTCACTACTTCTGAAGGTGGCTCCTTGAATCGGACGCGTTTCTCTTCGGAGGAGGAGTCCTCGGAGGAGGCTTTCTTCATTTTGGCAGATATTTTGGGGGAGCGCCCTGCTTTTGGGGAGAGTGTAGGCCAGGACTCGGAGGCGGCAGCTTCTGCAGCGTCGGCCTGAGCGGCGGCTTGCTTCATTTGTATGTTGAGGAGTTGTTGGGATGCCATGAACTCATCGGATGGCGCCACGGAGTCTAGGTCCACGTCCGCAAAGTCATCAGAAGGTGGTGGAGGCAAGGGTTCGACTGGTTTGGAGGGTGATGAGGGTTCCACCTTATCATTGGGTTCCCCAGGCATAATCTGTGGTTGTGCCCTTGTGGGAATCATCAATGGGGGAGGTTCCTCGGATTCACTCTCGGATTTACGAGTCTTGTTTCGTCCTTCTTTCCTATTTTTCTTGGCGTTTTTGTCTGATGGTGGCGTGGATTTCTTGGCGTCTGATTGTGGGGATGGTGGAGGTTGGGTTGTAACTTGAGCCTCCGTTTTCTTGGGTGGTGGTGAAGGAACCGGTTTTGGAGCTGAAGGCTCCTGGTCTGATTCAGAGTTAGTTGACTTTCTCTGACCTTTTCGCCCACCTCCGGATTTCGGAGGGACTGGTTTACTTGGAGGCAGTGGTTGTGGAGATTTGGACTCCTTTTCTGCCACTGGTGGCGCAAGTTCTGTCTTGCTGACCTCTCCGTCCTCTGACTCGGATGCTTTGGACTTTGGTTTGTTTTTTTTGGATTCGCTGCCAAGAGGCTTGTTTTTATCATTTGGCTTTGAAACAAGAGCCACCTTCTCATTGTCAACGGACTGGGATTTCAGTTCCAAGGGCCAGGCTACCACTGGGAGAGGTAGAGGCTGGCTCATCTTCACACTCGGACTTTTTAGGCTTTCTCTTCCCTTTCTTATCCTTGGGTGAAGGTGGTGTCACTGGGGACACAGGTACATTTACTGCTTCAGAGGAAACTTCCGCATCTTTGGGTTTTTCTGGTGTAGCTGTGGAAGTTGGTCCTTTCCCTGAAACAATGGGAGTTGGCCCATCCTCACTCTCCGACTTTTTAGACTTTCTCCCCCTCTCCTTCCTGGCTACGGAGGGAGATGGGGCAGGGCTGGCTGGCTCTGCCTTTGATTCTGGGGGAATAGCAACCTTCTTGATGTCCACAGGGGGAAGGGTTGTCTCCTCCTTTGGAGTACTAGGCTTATCCAGAGGACTAGCTTCCTCCGACTCGGATTTCTTCTTTTCTGAGGTTTTCCTAGTTCTCGGCTGTGGAGCTTGTTTGCCTCCCTTGACTGCTTTCCCCTTCTCTTTTTCTGAACCCTGCTCCGTCTTCTTCTTGGCCAGAAGTGGGTCAACAAAGGTCTCGTACTCTTCCGGGAGATGAGTCTTTTTCTTTCCCTGGGAGGCTGCCATCCGTTCCGGACTAAAAAGTGGGGAAATCACCTTCTCCTGCACTTCCAGAGCGGAATAAGTGTCCAGAAGGTGCTGAGATAGTTCTGGCAGTGTCTCCACTGTGATCAGGGACTCCCTTTTGTCGGCTACTTTCTCTTTTGGGATCTCTTCAGCCTCCTCATCTCCCCAGTCCATGGGAGTGTCATCGTCCAGAAGAGACATCCAATCGTCACCACCCTGAAGAGATATTGTTCGAGGTCGCTCTGTTTCAAGGGGGACAGGAGCTGGGATGGGGGTTGGCTCGGCTTTCTTCTCAATTGTAGGGGGTGTGGTTGCAGACTCTGCTGTTGGGGTGGGAGTAGAAAGTGTTGCAGATTTTGAGGTTTCTTCAGACTCGGATTTCTTGGATTTTCGCTTCCCCTTTTTAGAGGAGGGAAGTGGGGAAATGGGTGCGGTGTTCAATACGGCACCTGTTAAGGCGTCGGTGAGTGAGAGTGTGGCTTCGGATTCTGGTTTAGAGTCCAGTACGGACTTGTCAGAAGCTTCTTTCGGAGTTGATAGAACCTCTGGAGGTGTCTTTTCAGTCTTTTGACCTGAAGGAGACGGTTTGGGCGAGTCTTCGCTCTCTGATTTTTTGGACTTTCTCTTATTTCCGGATTTGGAGGCACTGTTTTTTTCGGAGGAGGGTTCTCCTTTGGATTGAGGCATTGGCGAGGGTTTTTCCTTAGCTGAGGCGTCCTCCGACCCTGATTTCTTGTGGGATCGGGTTTTCTTTTGCTTGGAGTCTTTGGGAGTGATGCTAGCTTCCACTGGGGCAGATGGTTCCACACTAATTTTGGGTTGTGGCTCCTCTTCCACGTCATCGTCCCCCCAATCCATGGGTGTGTCATCGTCCAACATATTCATCCAGTCGTCGCCACCCTGAAGAGATATTGTTCGCGGTCTCTCTGGGACGGTAATGGACTCAGTAGTTTGGGTTGGAGGTGGCTCTGACCCTGGGATGTTGGGAGGTGGGGACACTACTGCAGCAATTGTTGGCGCCGGATCCTCACTCTCGGATTTCTTGGACTTTCGTTTATTTCCTTTCTTGGAATTGTCCTTGTTTGGAGCCGATTCTTCAGATTCGGATTTCTTTTGTGATCTTGTCTTGTTTTCTTTGATATCCTTGGGAGGAGGAGTAGGAGTCATAATTGGCTCCACCACCTTAACCATGGATTGGGGTGGAGCTTCCTCTTCCACATCATCATCCCAATTCATGGGTGTGTCATCGTCCAGAATGGCCATCCAATCGTCTCCACCCTGAAGTGAGATTGTTCGGGCTTTGTCGGAGAAAATGGATTGGGGTGGGGATGGCTCAGAGGGTGGTTGGACTGGAGAATTGGTTACTGATTTAGAATTGTCTTCACTTTCTGACTTTTTGGGCTTTCTCTTTTCCTTTGAAGGAGTTGGAGCAATGGTTGCGGACACGGTGGTCAGAATCGGACCTATTAGCGCGTCAGTGACAGAAGGGACAGAAGACGAAGCATCAGACTCGGATTTGTTGGACTTTCTCCTATTCTTTTTGACACTGGAAGGAGAAGAATGGGAAGGTGTGACCACTTTCTCTTTCTCTGGACCAGGTGACACAATAGTTGACTCTGATTTTGATGTTTCTTCAGATTCCGATTTTTTAGACTTTCTCTTTTTAGAGGGGCTGGTAGCTTCTTTCTTGATATCCAGGGGTGGAGGTGGAGCGGTGGCTGAATTCCCAATCTTTTCCCTGGATCGGGTCAGATTTAGGTTTTATATGATCGTCTGTCGTGGGGGGAGGTATTACTTGAGGGGGTGGGGCAACCACTGGAGTTGGTGATTTCTCAACTGGTTTCGTGTCTTCGGATTCCGATTTCTTGGACTGTCTTTTGTTCTTTTTAGAGGCGGGCGTGGTTAGAGCCACGAGTGGGGTTGACTCGAGGTTCTTGGTAGTTTGGGTGTCCTTTTTGTCAGTTTCTTGACTAACAGGAGGGGTTTGTGGTTGAATAGGAACTGATTTCTCGACTGGCTTCGTATCCTCGGATTCGGACTTCTTGGACTTCCTCTTGTCTTTATTAGAGCTGGCAAGGGTTGACTCTTGATTTTTGGGAGTTTGTTTGTCTTGAGTTTCTTGAGCCGGAGTTGGGATGGAGGGAGTTGGTGGTTGGACTGACTTCTCCGATTGTTTGGTTTCCTGCTCTGACTCTGATTTCTTGGACTTTCTCTTACTAGAACCCTTCTTGGCTTCTGGTTGAGGAGGGACAACGTTTTGTTGAGAGCTGACTTTCTCCTTAACTTCAATGGACGCAGTTGGAGCAGAAGATGTCACGCCACTCACGGACTCTTTCTTCTCCACGTTCGTCACTTGCCCGGTAAGAGGAGTTGGTGGAGTTTTCTGGGCTACAGTAATTGAATAAACCTTGACTGGTTGAACAATGTTGTCTTCCTCCTCATCGTCCCCCCAGTCCATGGGAGTGTCATCGTCCAACATTGACATCCAGTCGTCTCCACCCTGAAGGGATATTGTTCGGGCTTTCTCTGTCTCCACGGGTTTCTTGACCTCAGGCTGAGACTCAGTTTTCGCCGACAGAGTCTGGGATTTCTGGATTGGCTCCACTTTTGATTCTTGACTGACTTTATCCTCCTTGGGTTGAGATTTCTTCATTTTATCTTTATTCTTGGGTGAGTCCTTTGGAGAAGCTGGAGCAGGTGGGACAACGTGTGAAGGTTTCTTGTCCTCCTCCTCATCTCCCCAATCCATGGGAGTGTCATCCTCCAGCATGGACATCCAGTCGGTTCCACCCACCAAAGATATTCCAGCTGGAGCCAGGACTGGAGGCTGTCCTTGTTTTGGGGGAGGTGTCACACTATCTGGAGATTGAGCAGTACTCTTTTTTAACCGTCTTTGGCGTGGGCAAGGGACTGATGGATTCCTTGGGCGCCTTGGATTCTGTAGCCTTCGCAGCTTGACTTTCTTTTGGCGAGGGTTCAGCAATTGGACCGGAATCACTCTCCGACTTTTTAGACTTTCTCTTTTCTTTCTTGGGAGCAATGGGGCCAATCAGAGTGTCCAGCACGGCACCCGTTAATGCCTCCGTAACCTTGCTGGGCCTTGGTTTCTCTTCTTTGGCTTTAGTTTCTGTTTTACTTGTCCCCTCCTCTGCTGGGGTGGTTTTCTTTCCCTTGTTCTTCCTGGATTTGGAAGAGGACTGATTTTGTTGAGCAATCTCTGCTTTAGAATCCACTACTAAAGTGGGTGGGGCTGTAACTTGTAGGGAAGGCGTTGGTGGGAGTCCAGTGGCCCCCAGTTTTTTGGCCGCCAGTCTTTCCTCCTCTGCTGCAATTTCCTTGAGAGCTTTCTCCAGTTCGTCATCCTTCTCTCGGGGCTTTTTACTTTTCTTCTTTTTCTTCCCTTTGGATCCCTCGGACACGTCCAGAGACAGGGAGGCGTCCTCCTCGGGCTCTGGTGTGGGAGTCGAATGTCCCGTTTTCGGTATTATTTTGGGTGTCACTTTTGGTGAAAGAGAAGGCACAGGTTGGGAAACAGGAGGTACAACTTGGTCGACCTTCTTTGTCTTGCTTTTGGGGGTGGGAACATCCTCCGCTTTTGAGCCCTTATCTGTTGGTTTATCAGGAGAAGTCACTTTCTTGACCTCTGATTCAGGAAAAGGTGTCGTCTTCTCAATCTGCTTCTTCTTGGGTTTGACAACCTTAGATTCTGAAGACAGTTCTTTGTCCTTACCCTCTGAAACTGGGGCATCAACTGGACATGGTTTATCAGGAGAAGTAACTTTCTTGACCTCTGATTCAGGAAAAGGTGTCGTCTTCTCAATCTGCTTCTTCTTGGGTTTGACAACCTTAGATTCTGAAGACAGTTCTTTGTCCTTACCCTCTGAAACTGGGGTATCAACTGGACCACCAACTTTCTTTTGCTTTCTTTTGGGAGGTGTGGGACCAGGAGAAGCTAGATCTTCCCTTTCCTCTACGTCCATCCACTCCACTTTCTCCGGAAGAGAAAACTCCTCATCCTCTCCACCACGCTCGGACTCGGACAACTTTCCCTTTCGTGCTTTATGTCGTCTGGAGCGAGACGGGGGACGCGGAGAGATCCTCCCGTCCTCTTCCTCCTTCTTCAGGATAAGACCCGGAATAGTTGGGTGTCGATACAAAATGGAGGCTTCCGGATCCACCTCATTCCTCAGTGGGGGTGGAATAAAGTCCCAGGCTGGAGCTGGACTGATCCCAACATCCAGAGGAAGCTCTTCCAGATCTCCAGCATCCGAATCTTGATCCGAGGTTGCTAAACTTCCCAGGATTTGTGCGTAGGAAGGCGTCTTTCCCTCGGGGGTCGTTAACTCTAGACGAGGGCTGGGGGAGCGGAGGTTAAGGCTGAGGGATTGGGTGTTGGGCGCAAGTGCAGAATGAGGTCGGGGTGGCTCCAGTTCGGATTGTGTCTCAAAACTGGACATCCTTCCAGAGAAATCTCGTAGGTGAGGCCTTCGCGGAGGTCGTTGAGGACTTGTGCTGGAGGGACGACCACTTTCCAGGCTTTTATTGAAGGAGGATTTATGTGATGGACGGGGACTGCGTCGTGGGGGTGGAGTGGGCTCAGGTACTCGGCCAGGTCGTGGAGAAGGTGCATCGTGTCGTTGTGGAGAGGAGGATTGAGGTACTATTTGTGGTGAAGGACTTTCTCCTCTGGGTGGGGGTGATTCACTCTCAGGAAATGGAGATTGTCGTCCAAAAGCGATGTCGGCATAGCTGGATCTGAGGGAGGGGGAGAGTGTGGTCAAGTTGGACGTGGAGGAGGGATCTGCCATGATCCTCGTGGTCTGAGATAGTATTTTGGCAGTGGGAGGGTCCTTGGCGTGGAGACAGGTTAAAAGAGAGGTCTCAGCCTCCCTTAGCCTCAATATCACGTAATTCCAACTCCTCCTTGGAAGAGGGATCCAAATACTAGGCCCCACACGGAAGGAATTTACTTAGAGGAGACGATTCTTTCTGGTCGCAGCCTCTGATCTGACTCACAGGGAGGTTGCTGACACTGGACTAATTTCTGAGCTAACCCACCCACCCACCCACTTGTTGGGAAAGTGACTGCCTTTCCAAGTCCCGGGGACGACCCCACTTTAGTTGTGTGCAATTTGTGTGCAGGTAAAAGAGAGGGAGGCAAGGTCAAATATATATATTTACAACAACTGGACCAACTTTATTGAAGCACCCAGCTCTGGAGAATTAATAATTCCGTACAATTACATCCAACCAACTATACAATGAGCAAGAGTATAAACTAGTAAATAATAGGTAAGTAAGCACTGTAAGCGAAGGGTAGCTAGGTGGCAGTGATTTAAAATAAACTAGAACCCTCCACCATTCAAATTGTCCTCCTCCTGGAATGGTTATACGGGGATTGATTGATTGACTATTGCTTATTGATCAAACGGCGGCGTAGTTTTAGTGGAGAAGGAGGAGTTTGATCCTCTCGTTCCGTGCCGTGATCTTGGACTGGATCCCCTTCACTCGCTCTCCCAACCTCTGCAACGCCAACGCCAAGAGCAGTGCGGAAATAATAAGGAAAGCAACCCAAAATTAGATCACCAGCACCAAGTTCCACTACTTACGTAGCAGATACAACAAGAACTAGAGGAGCCAGTTCTGACTGAATGCATGATAAGCAGTGCTTAGAGGAGAGCACGGGTAACAACTCACATTCCGTTCTCAGGCATTCAATTCAAGGGTAAGAGTAAAGGAAGCCAGGGAATGATAGATAATCTACCAGAAACATTTTTATGAAGGCTCTACATAATAGTGCATAGCTTAGTGACGTTCTCTAGTGAAAGCATGATGGATAGGTAGCGTGATGGGAATACTTTTGTTTTCTCCGGATTCCTGCACGCTCTGTGCTGATGTAAGCATAAATTAAGGTAAATACAAGAAGCCTTGCTTGTGCTACAGCAATGAATAAATGTTTGGAAGGAAAAAGAATACAAAAAATATAAAGTACATGTGTAGACCCTAGACCCAGAATGAGCAGTTGCTTAAAAAGTATGGAAATAGAAGGCTTGGCAAGTGCAAGTTTAAAAGCCAGAAACGCCTCATTAAAGCGTGGAGTCGTCTGTCAAGCAAGTATTTATCTGCATGGCGCAGTTGGTAAGGATTCTACTGCCAAATTACGCGACCTCGTCTACGTCAACAATTTATTTTAAAGTATTGTCTTGTACTTGTCGTAGAGTAAGTAGATGAGATCTATCTGATTCCCAGAAATGAAGAGGCAACCACTTTGAGAACAATGGGAGTTTGGAAAGATAACCAATTCAGCACCCACCCTGTGGCAGTGCCAATTCTTAGGGGATTAATGGAGACGAGACATACGAATGACGAGGATTTGGATGCAATGAGACCAATTCTTGTCCAATAATTATAACATTAAAGGATGTTTGCAAAACTAACCGTACTCGTGAATCAATTTTGGTTACTGGTGTGGCAGAAACTAAGAATTCTTGGTTTTTGGAATGGTTCCAAAATGTAAAAATAGCCAAAAAACCAGAGAGGGAAGGATGCAAAGATGACGATGGAGATGTGTGATGAATGCATGTTTTGATGGTGCAATGATATCAAGTTGATGCTGATGGGAAAAATAAACTTGTTTCCTTACCTTTTGTTCCCCTTCCCCTCGCTCGCGATCCTCTGCGGACAAATGTGCGGATGGACTCCGATTACAGATGTTTCGAAGTTGTTGCTCAGCCGATCCCAAATCATTTCGTAACTGTTGCAACTCCTATAAACCATTCAACCAAAGTAAAAACATTGTTAAATCAATGAAAAGTCGGGAAATTGGCCCAGATACGCCAACTGGGCCAACCACTCGACTCTGGGTTATCTGGGAGGAGATAATGTAAACAAATAAACAAAACGGGATGGTTGGGAATGTCAGAGATTAGGCAATAAAAAGGATTCCCAGTATTACTCAAAATTGGGTGGCTACCTCTTGTAAACGATCAATTTCAGAAACGGACGCCTCGAGGGAGGTGCACTGCCCTTTGACCTCAGTTTCAAAGGAGTTGAGAAGTGATCCCATGTCGGCTGCTTCCCCAGCCACGTTTGGCTCTCCACTTATTCCGGCTTTGAAGTGGACCTGGGCAAGGAATCCTTGGTCAATACTAGTTATATACAAACAACAGGTGGGATGGCTGACTCACCTGGAGTTTCTCGACGGCCAAGGTTATCTTTGTTCTTTGAATGGCAACATCCGCGAGAATCTTGTCCCTCGCCGTGAGTTGGTCACGAAGGGGTTTTCTCTTTCCGGCTGGATTCTCGAGACTGGTCCGAGCTTTTTCGAGCCAGGCCTGAGTTTCTCGCAACTTTCTCTCACATTGTTCCCATTCCTCCGTGGTTTCTAGGAGGAGGGCGTTCTGTAGGAAACGGACAAGCAATTAGTTGAATGGTCAAAATTGGAATACTTGTGTAACCCACCCTTTCTAGGAGCTGAGCCTCAATGTCAATCTTTAAATGTTCCACGGCTTCAAACTTCTCCGTGAGTGGTCCGGTGGAAGAGGTTTCGGCCACTTTGTCAATCTCTTTCCCCATCTCACTCAACTGCTTGTTCACCGTTTTAAGCGTTTTGGAAGCCATCTAATAAATAATGGGATAATTTATTGCCTAATGGATGCTTCAATTTAAGAGCAATTTCATGTTTGACCCGACTCACATCATAAATGTTGAGTTTTTGTCGCGTGTCCCCGAGAGAATTGAGGACCAGAGCTTCAGTCATCAAGTTCTTTTTATCTTCGCACCAACTC
>JAAXNX010003668.1:0-10247 GCA_036491905.1 Folsomia manolachei
GCCTTCATTTGAATAATTATGATAAAATAAAGTTGAAATATTTTTGAAATTTCTTTTCTTGTAGCTGACTCAACGACCAGGTTCCATTTTTACAGCGACAGTGAAACTTGATCAATTAGTGTGATCTACATAATCTTATTCGAAACCATATTTTTTTAATGGTTAGTTTTTGATTCTGACAACTGAAGACAGTTTCAAGAAATGCTATCCGATGGTGTTGACGCCTTCATTTTTATTTGACCCATCCATTTATCCTAGAATCTTGTTTTGCGACAATTTTTAACAAGAACTGGTTCTGTTTTTTGCTACCTTTAATTAGTATATTATATGGCAAACCATAAATCAATCAAAATAAATGTTTCTTGATAAAATAAAAATAAAACAAAATCAACACTGTTTTAAAAATACTACCAAACACGTTAATTGAAGTAAATTAATAATTTACAAAACATTTTAGAATTCTGCATTATGCAAAAATATCAATCGCAAGATCTCCCATTGAATAGTGACCACACTCGTGCACAAGCTGTCAGGAAAGAAGGATGGTAACTGAGGTCAGTACATACTTTGTGATTGATAACGTCCACAATAGCGGACTCGACAACTAGTCGACAACGATACTATATTTGTATTACTTTTAACCCGACAAAAAAATGCTATTTCAGAACAGCGTCCCATGGATTACACTCTTCGTCATGGTTGGAGTATGGGACCTTGTCGCCATTCCTGGAGTGAGTTGCATCTGTCCGCAACACTGCCTGAAGAATCTGCCCCTTGAAGATAAGTGTCCGATTGGTGAAGCCTCTGTAATTGTTCACTCAGCCAAGTTGAAGGATATCGGGTCAGATTATGAGACATCCAATGAGAGAGGACAACGTGAGTGACAATTACCTTATTGTTGAAATTCTTTAATTTTGTGATTATCTTTTTTTCTACAGAAGAGAAAAAGACGGGAGGCCTTGATGATCACGGAAACTGTCGCGAAGTTGACCAAGGGAGTCTAACATACCAATTTAAGCTCACAGATACTGGTGAAAAATGCACAAAATGCTCCTGTGAGTACGGACAGCCCCCAGGATCGGATCCAAGTTGTGAATACGAGCCCCACAACGAATGCATAAAACTCGGACTGAATCCCATCCTAAGACCCAGCAACAATAACAGGGTCCATCCATCCGAGTATGAGAAACCGGATGAAGGCAGTCCGGATTATAGTTATCCTGAGCAACCGGAACGACTTCCATCCCCGGATTATAGCGACCCTGTCCAACCGGAACGACTTCCATCCCCGGATTATAGCGACCCTGTCCAACCGGGTGGACAGGATCCAGAAAATACAGATTTTATCAAAGATTACTCACAAGAGTCCGGTCAGTCTCCGTCAAATTCTGATGATCCTGATTTCACCGAATCCCTGAAATTCTTGAAACGACCTTCCTCTCGGTTTCCAACCAAGAAGGGATCTAAACGAAAACAACAACAGCAATTAAAGTTGGCGACAAGTCACAGGTTTGGCGCCAGACCACGCCCACCGGGAGGAAGATCTCCTCTTATCGCAACACAATGGAATCATAATCATAAACGTTCCAAATGAAGAAGAAATCGAGTAACGCCATACACAAATTTCGAACTATCTTAAATTATTATGATTATTTTTGAATTTCAGTCAACCTATTTATTTTGAAGGTTCATGAAAAGCATAAGCTGTCTTCCCAGTATTATTGAGTCAATTAAAAATTTTAAAAAGTTGTACTACCATTGTTTTAGTTTGTACATTTTTTTTCTGGCGATACAAATACATGCCCCAGGATTGAATACGCTTCAATTTTAAATTTGCATGTATTTGCACTGTGAAATCAATTACTTTGAAAGAAAGTAGTCAATGACTTTTGCCACGTTATGACGGACCAGTTCCGATCAATCATCACCTCGAGTAACTGGTTTGGTTTGAATGCTACCACATATGTAGACCAATTAAAATTTGTTTCTAGTTATTGGATACGTTTTTCTAAGCCTTTATCCACCTACCGTTGATAACAATCGATCGATATTATCCATTGACATAAAAATGCACACAAATGAATGAAGTTTAGTTATCGGTAGGGAAAGAAAGTGAAATGAAAGTTGACAGGAAACCAGTTTTAACCTTATGTACACACAAACCAGTTACAACTTAGATATCTTATCATAGCTCGTGTCCCTAGCTATATTCATGCCCAATATTTATTGTCTCTGCTATTTTGGGTCATTAAAGTATTTGCAGAGTAACCAAGATGGGTGGAAAGGTTAGTGAAATATCATATTTTGTTCAAAATGGGGAAAGCATTACTTACTTGACTTTCTCCTTCCTGTACAGGTTTACATCATCCCAATTCTGGTTGGAGCTTGGGTAAACGGGGTCCTTGGGATCTGTTCGTACCATTGTTTGAAAAAACTTGAGCCGGCACGTTGTTCAAGAATTGCAACATCAGCTTCCAATGACTATGTAACTGACTATGATGGGAATTCTGGAAACACAGACCGAGACCATATTAGACTTCCAGACTCATTTCCTAATGAGAATCCAGGAAATTTGGACCGTGATCATTTAACACTTCCGGAGTCATTCCTTGACAAGTTTTCAGGAATCAAGGACCGTGACCGTGACCGTATTCGACTTCCGGATTATGAGAATTCTAGAATCAAAAATCGTGACCATATTCGACTTCCAGATTATGACAATTCCGGAAACGACCGTGTGACACTTCCAGATTACTCAGACTCATCCCCAGTGGAGGAAAATCCGTACGGGAATGATCACACGAGACTTAGACCATCGCCAGGAAAACCGGGTAAGATAAGGTTATGCTCGAGAATACACCAGTTTCTAAATTTCTCCAATTCCCATTTCCTCTGATTACAGAAGAAGTAGTTAACGGACTAGATATTAATTTCAATTGCCGGATATCTGACCAAGGAAAGCTTCACTTCCGCTTTAAGCTGGATGATAACCACGAACATAAGTGTCTTAGTTGTTTTTGCTATCAAAACGAGCCGGAGGGGGCTGAACCTGGGTGTAATATCGTGGATAAGACAAAATGCTATGAAATGGGACTTCAGATACGGCCAAAATCAACCAGACCAAAGAAACGGAAGTACTTAATCCGATCCTCACCAGGAACGGGGGCAAGATTATGGCCATTTGAACAAATTGCTCGGCTTCATCAAAGTCAACGTTTGGCAGGATTGTTATAAGAGTTAAATGTGTGACACTAATTTTTAAATTGCATGCAAAATGTCGAAAATGAAGATGCTTATTTATTAAATAAAAGTATTTTATTAAACAAACTTGAATTGGACGAGTATTACTTCAAACTTTATTGTCAATCTATCTTAATCTAGACGAGGATAAATAATAATTAACCGACCCCGACAAGCAAAGTTGCAGATAAGCTAAAATATTTAAGTGACACTTTTATAATAAAAGTTGTATTACTATTTAACTTGTTAAAAGTACTTGCATTCGTTGGATTTCATTCATGTTGTAAAGTTATTTTAATCATGTATGCTAACATAAGTAAAGTCATTACACAAAAATTGCAAATTAATCTTTAAAATCCCATCAAATTTCGGAAGTGCTTACAAATTTAAAGACTTAATTATCCGCAAATTGCCACGCAATGCTACCCTTACACAACTTATCACAATGCCTGCTAACATTATTAACTTTATTAAAATGACGAGAAAATCGGAACTTATAAAACCGTTATGAGCACGTACAAAAATTCGTCGAAATCGATTATTTTTCCTACTGAACCTTAAAAGTAAGTGAATTAACAAGTTTCTCTGAAAATCGATGTTAGTGTAAAAACGCCGATAAAAGTCGTTCTCAGTCACAATTTCTGATAACCCCAATAACTTGCTTATCGATCCATGTTATCATTCTGACTCCCCGTAGCCACCGTTCTAGTCACAGAAGTTGCCCTCTGCTTCAACAACGCTCCTTTGCCATCCTCCGGTTTGACATCCGGTTTCAGGGATGACTCCCGATTAAAGAGGTTCCTTTTGGTAAGCACACTATTTGTGGACAGGGCATTAATTGATCCTCCTAAATTAGTGGTTTTGCTTCCTCCATACTTTCTAATATTTTGATTAGCTCCCGTCCCATTGTTTCCAGATGATCCCGGACTGGTCAACGCCTTCAAACCAATGCCAATCGGTGGCTTACTGGGTGAGGGCTTTCTATCATTTTCATTGTGATTGTTGTGAATCACACTGTGATGTCCATTGCTCAAATGGAGTCCGTCATTCTCATTATTGTCACAATCCTCGTCGTCCAGATCGTCCTTTTTTGTCAAGGAACAAGTGTTCAGATCCGTTTCAATCTCTCGGAGCAATTTACTAAGTTTTGACGTAACCCTTCGAGAGTACTCCGTCTTTTTCTCGATATCCGATTTAAAATCCTCAGTAATCAACTCTTTAAAGAGTGGGTTGGGATTGTACTTATTAATGACGAGGGAATGTGGAGAGGGTTCTCGGGTCAGGTTATCGGTTGGAGGGGATAGCTTATCTGATAAGGTGCAGTTCGTCGCAGGAACCGGAGTTATGCTCCCATTCGACCGACATGGTTCTGATGGTGTGGGCGAGAAGGATTTATGGAGGTGACTCGGAGTAGGTGTGGTTTCCAGGGGCGTGGGTGATTTTGCCACAGAACTTCGATGGTGGTGATGGTGAGAGTGATGATGGTGGTTGTGATTTGTCAAATTTCCTCCCGAATTACGTCCCGCATTTCCATTAATGGCATTCAGTGGGTAAATCCCTTTCCTTGCCGCACCCGCCGCATTCAGAGACGCTGACCGTTTGGCACGATCAATTGAATTGAAGCGAGAATAAAAACTTTTCCGAAGAATTCGATCCGACACGGATTCCTCCTCATCCAAGACAGAAGCGGAAGAATGATTCCTGGCGTCAGGATTTCGAGTATCCGAACAAACCGAAGAGGAATCCAAATCCAACTCGGCAGAGTCGGAAATGGACGCGACCGAATTTGGACTCAACATGGAAGGCGAAAGTAGCGAAGAATCCACAAAATCGCCAGAGTGGACGGTTATCTTCGGAGGCGACATACTTTTGGAGGTTATCAACTCCGGTTGTGGAGGTTTGGGGAGAGGAGAAAGTTCTCCGGCGGTGTTAATGCTGAGTGGGGATGTGCAACGAAGGGTAGCAAGACCCGGGTTGGATCGTGGGATAAGGGAGGTGGCAGCAGGAGAGGATTTCTGGTCGGGAGGTGAATAATCCAACATTAGAGGTACCAGAACCAGGGGTATTGGATGTAGTGGTACTGATAGGACCACTGTTCGTCGTACCAGTTGACATTATGGGGCGATATTGCGGAGCCGAATTCGGTTTTGGAATGGGGTTTGTCTCGGCAGATGGTGTGGATGGCGGTGGGCCTGGCGAAGGGGATCTTGTGTCTAGTCGAAGGCTTCGGCGTTTCTGTTGAGCTGCCTCCGCGGATCGGATGACACCTAGGTCAGGGAGGTTATTAGGGGATAAGGTCTCGCTGGTGGATAAGCAACTACTAGACATAGCTGGAGCTGAAGTTGGAGTTGGAGGCTGTTGAGGAACTGGGGCAGGTGGCGACACAGGACTTTGAGGTACTGGAGATGTAGGTCGAACAAAAGATGGCATTGGTGCCTCAGGTCGGGATAGTTGTCCTTGCGGCAGAGAAAGAACAGAGTCACTGGCAGCCCCGACATAAGCAGACTGCACCCTTCTTAACTTTGCGGTACTGGAGACGTAGGTCGAACAAAAGATGGCATTGGTGCCTCAGGTCGGGATAGTTGTCCTTGCGGCAGAGAAAGAACAGAGTCACTGGCAGCCCCGACATAAGCAGACTGCACCCTTCTTCCTATCCTGGATCCACCTGGCGGCGGTTTAGTTGTGGGTTGGATTTGAAACTTATTTGCTGCGGGTGGTGGTGTAACTTCTTCAAACCGTTTGAATTTGCCCAGCATAAAGTTGACGGTACCAGATCCGAATTTCTTTTCCTTGGTGAGTTTCTTTTCTGGGGAAAGTGCTCGGCGAAGGAGGACGGATTCACTGATTTTATTGTCGTCCGGACTCAATTCTTCTGGAGACCCTTCTTTTTCGGGCTGATATCGTAAGTGGTGACCTGTGACCCGATGGAGTCACTGGTGGGGGTGAAATTGGTCGGGATGTGTTCTTTAATGTGTCAGCTTTCTCCTGAGACTCGACCCCGGATTCCTTGGGAGCCGTAAACTTTTCCCATTTTTTCTCCAGGCTCTGAAGAAACTTTGATCTCCCTGATTTGGGTGTGACGGGTGTAGGGATGGGTGTGGCTGGTTGTGTAGGAAATTGATTGGGTGAATGGGGTCGGCTTACCGGAGCTGGGGAAAGTGGACGACTCCCGCTATCCTGAGATTCTCTAGGCACCGACTTTCTCTCCAGGAATCGGGTAATTCTCTCCACACTAGTGGCACGGGAAGGTTCTTTTTTCTTTGTTCCGGTGTCACCATTAGTCAACAACTGGTTCTGAGTTGGACCTTGTGGTTGGGGAGTTGGGGGTGGCGACACAACTCGAGAAACGGAAGAAGCCCTCTGATTAAGTTGATGTTCTGTAGATGGGAAGCTAGAAATGCTGAGGGGTCGATATTGTTGGACAGATACTCCCGGCCATTTGGGAATAGATGTCGTCGATGCTACAGGAGCAGTTTTCGGAGAGTTTTGGGTAACATCAGGAGTTTGTTCCTTTACAAAATGGTTTCCATTTCTCTGACTAGTTTCACCATTATTAAAACTCGTTTCGTACATGGTATTCGGTCGCAACCTTGCAAGTCCAATGGCGCTTGAGTTACCCGAGTCAGGTTTGACTGTATTAGGCACACCATTTCCCAATCCCGGATTGACTCCTCTCCCACCTTCGGCCTGAATTTGACTCGGTGTTAACTGAAAACGGGTCAGAGGACTGGAACTAGTCAGATTTTGGTAGTATTGGGAGTAATTATTCATCTTGTCTTGAACACTGAGTTTGCCATTATCACCCGGAGGCTGGGTTTGAGCCTGAGTGTCCGAAGTGGTAGCATGACCATTGTTGCTGCCCTCATTCCGAACAATCATCCCATTAGCCTGAATATTGTTCACACTCGGAGTAACACTCCTCCGACTTGTTAGCGGTGACGGAGTTTTGGAGTCCTGCTCCGTAATTGACGACATTCTTGCGACCGAGGTTTCTCTTCCGGTCGCAGTCGCCGCCGCAGTTTCACGCTGAATCGTCAACTCTCTCCCGACACTCTTGGCCCGATCTGACCTCATCTGTCGGAGATAAGAGTCGGGATCAAATGTTGCCGGAGAGTCAATCAAACTTTGGCCAAGGCCTCGAATAACGCCCACCATCGAGTCGAGGGAGTAATCCGCCGGATTGTGGTGGTCAAACGTTTTGAGAGAGCGTCTTAACGGCATAGTTCTCGAGATGGGGGTTGAACAAGAGTTATTTGAAGAATATTCCGAATTACTTAGTGCCCTCATGTAAGAAGGGATTGGACGGTGGGGATGAGGACTCGGAGCGTAGAGGGATTGTCGACTGGAGGCGGAGGAAGGGGTTGGCGTTACAGAGTCACGGTCACTTCCGTAAGGTTCGGATCGTTGACTGAGGTAGGATGGGGATCTTCTGTTATAATTCACGGGTAAGAATCGGACGGATGTGGTTTCAAATAGTTCCGTTGATAGGGGTTTAGCATAACCTGGAAATTAGGAGAATATCATTATTGGAGAAGAACTAATCGGCATTTTGTATTTGAACTACTTCCGGTATTATGATGTAGAAACAGGCATGAAAATCAGTGATAGGACATTTGATAACACATCTACCGGAAATTGTTCATAGTTCACGACTAAAAGGTGACTTGAGACTATACCAATCAACAAAAGAGATTTCTCGGGAATTTTGTGATTTACTTTGGCAATACCAAATTGGCATGAATTTACTCATTTGCTACAATAAATCAATCAACATTGCATTGCACTCGTTGCGTTGCAATATTATAGAAAAGCGGTTTGGATCACCTAAAATGTTTAAAGGGTGACCTGGGACGCCAAAAATTAGCAATGTGTCAAACATGTGCATAGCTAGAAATGAAATGTTTACAAAAATGAAAAGGGTGTCAATTAGTTGGTTAGGGTCTTATTCTTCAAAATCTTATCAAACATTGTTAGAGTAATTGTTAAATATCTTAGATTGCGTGCATACGAAAAAAAGATTTTAGAAAGGAATATCGTAAGATTACAAAAAAAACATTACTTCACAACATCATAAGATTTTACTTTAATGGTTAAGCTTGATAAATTAATACGGACGAATAATAGAAAAGACTGTCGAAATGTTGATGAAAGTCCCAAGTCACCCTTTATTCACAAGAGTGTGTGATCAGTTACTGACCTGTGACCTCTAGGTCACGGATGGATCCCAAAGTTTTATCTCTCATTGATTGTCATTGAAATGTTTGTGGGTTTGGGTGAAGCTATCTACTTTAGTAAACTTGGGGAAAGCAGTGAAAGCAGAAAACTAAGTTTGGTATGTTGCATTAATTAACTACTAATTGAGCAATAATGGCTTTGTACAACAACACAAAAGAAAGCAAAGATAATCATATTAAATTGTTCATGTGTAGTATGGCAGCAAATGATAAAATATTATGCCAAGTTTTTCTTGAGTTCTCGGCGTCTAAAGCGATTCAGCTGCCGGAAAAATTAAAAAATTTGTAATATACTTTTGTTAGTTTACTAAATGAAGATAATCATTCCGTTAATGTCTCAAATTAATGAAATTATCAAACTTGAAGTATTCAAAAATCCACACAGAACAAACTCGTAATGAAAATTACTCCTGTAAAGACCTTCTATCACAACGAATGAATAATTATAATTTATTTTCGTGTTTGAATTTCATAGCACACAAACATTTTCACAATTTGACATAGATATGACTAACAACTTTCACCTGAACTGGACAAGACAAAATAAAACATTGGCTTGACTTGATGAAGTAGAATCATTAAAAATTTGCAATACTTTTAGCAATTGTGAACTGTTTAAAATTTTGCTGGCGTAAAATAGGAAGTAGGAAAGTAATTAATGTACTCACCAAAAAGAAAGGTATTATGCAGAAGGTTATTTATAAAGCAAAAATAGCATCCTGGTATAACTCCTACAAGCAAAGCGTGCCCTTAGATTATTATATCTCTGCAACGATTCCTACCATCCATGCAAGCTCCAACAAAAATAACTTAGTCAATCTTCAGTTAGTTTCAATTTTCAACCTCAACTTTCTCCAGAGAAAGCACGCCATCCAGTCCCATGCACCCATCTCATTAGTTAACTCCTATCTACTCTTCATCATTTCCACTCCTCATAATTTGAATCGGAATTACAAACTCTTTAGCACTCGTGTTAATATTAGTTCTAGAATTACGATCACTAGCACAACTACTACTCCTATTATCCCCTGCATTTGAGGAACTTGATGAAGCTGGATTAGCAGAAGAGCAAGAGGAACCAGACTCATTTTTCTCGACTTGAGTCGGAATTATCGGAATTACAATCCCTTCACCGTCATCATGAAACTCACTTCGACACTGATTTGCAAACCCGGAGCCACCTGAATCACTTTCTCCAGAGACATCACGACTCAGACTGCGTCTCCAGTTTGTCCCACTTCCAGCTCCGGCGACGGATGGTTCCCGACTAAATGAGCGGTGCGTGCTCACCGTAAATCCTCCAGGTGTGGTTGAACCAAATGACCGGGTTTCCGATGGAGCTCTGAACATAAGCGTAGTACGAACAAAGTTAGCGAAAATTGGAACAAGACTGTAAAATTTTTACCTCTGCATCAAATCCCGAAGAGATGTAGAAGGATTCCAGAGACCAAAATTGGCAGCATCTCCCCCAATCGCGGTGGGCCAACTAGGTCCGATGGATCCTTCTCGGTTGATCCGTTTTGTCAGATTTCGCACCCGATCCAATAGATTACTGTTAGAAAAAATATAAAGAATTAAAAGATCCTAGCGATGTCTGTAGTCTGGAGAATAGTGCTAAGCACATTCTTAAAATTTTGTATCGAATAAACCTAAAAAATCAATTAAATCGTAACATACGAAAAGAGTGAATCTGCAGTGAAAACTTCAAAAAAGTCCTCGTCATCATCCTCGCCACCTGAGGAGAATGAGTCACTTCTGTCCAAGTCTGGCCGT
>JAAXNX010003669.1:0-10246 GCA_036491905.1 Folsomia manolachei
TTAATGAATTTTGTGTTTTGTGTTAGGAATCCCATATGCGGAGCCACCCATTGGAAAATTACGATTTATGGTAAACCCATTTTTCTCACAAGGATTCTCAGAATGTAATATCATATAAATTGGAATTAATTTTGGAGAATATTAATTTCTGTGTAGTCTCCCAAGCCGAACCAAGCCTGGACTGGAGTTAGGGATGCCACAAAATATCAGTCAAAATGCATGCAAGTGGATATGTTGACTAATGTTAAAGGTGGAAGTGAGGACTGTCTTTATCTCAACGTATTCTCACCAAAGGTTAATTAATTTCAATCTAGCTCATCAGTAATTAAGTGTACAATTTCAATATAAATTTATTTTTAGACTACCACAACTCCATCCTTATTCCCTGTTCTGGTTTACTTTCATGGAGGGTAAGATTTTACAAGAAAAATAATATTTTCCCAATATATGCAAACAATGACATGCACATTCAAATCATGCGTTTACTATGCAGACATTTCATGAATGGAGACGCAAAGATGTTTGGTAAAGCTTAGAATTTGTTGGCATTAAATAAATACTGTACACCCTTTTGACTATCACGTCTCGACTACAGGTCCAAAGTACTTTATGGATGAAGATGTAATTCTGGTCACGGTTAACTATAGGTAATTTGTCTCAATTACAATTAATTAGATAAACCTATTAAAAATGGACTTTTCGAATCAAAACTTACAGATTGGCAAGTTTAGGTGAGTCAAATCAAAATGTATCTGGAAGTATTTGTGGTAACATTTTTTTAAATAAGGATTCCTAAATGCGGGGAACAAATATGCCAGGTAAGTTAAACTTTGCGCATGATAGCATCTTCCAATGAAAAATATACCCCTGTAATTTATATAATTAAATTTATACGATGTAATTCAGGGGGAATCAGGGGCTTAAAGATCAAGTCCAAGCCTTGAAATGGGTTCAAAAGAATATCCCGTATTTCAGTGGTGATCCTAATAGAGTCATTCTTTTTGGACAGGTATGAATAGCTAAAAAATTACTGCATGATTGTATTAACTTCCGATCTTTCTTTCAGAGTGCTGGAGCCTCCAGTGCTCATTTGCACATGTTATCAAAAATGTCAACGGGTAAATAATGATACAAATAGTCTAAATCTTACAACATAAATCCTTATTTTGAAAAAAATACTCTCCTTAAATTAGGTTTATTTCACGGAGTAATGTCCGCTAGTGGGACTGCTGGAGCACCATTTGCATTCCAGAAACAGCCAATTGAGCAAGCCAAAAGACTTGGAAAGAAACTCCGCTGTCCCAGCAATCGAAAAACGGAGGCAATGGTGGCGTGTTTAGGTCAGGCCGAAGTACAACGCTTAGTTGAGAGTCATCGTGAAGCGGTGGTAATTCACTAAAAAGTTTCAAACATGCTGCAAAGCAAACTAATGTACGCACGCAAGCCACAAGATGAAGTTAACGCTTACTCGTTTTATTTCAGCACTTTCTTCATGACCCCATTAACATGTATGGTCCAACTGTGGAAGTCGTTGATGATGATGAAGCATTCTTAACAAAGGAAGCATCCAAAATGCTAAAAGCTGAAGAAATTGTGAACAATGTTCCATGGATTGTTGGCGTAACTTCAAATGAAGGATTGGCAAATGCAGCAAGTATGTTCAATCGGTTTGACTCCTAAATTGTGACGCATTGTTACATTTATTTGGTTTTCTAGCAATTCTCCGAAACAGTTCAATGATGCAAGTGTTTGAAGATAATTGGGAAGACAATTTTTCCAAGGTTTTCCTCTACAAGTCAGAAGATTCCTCAGTTCATAGAGCCATCCGTGAATTCTACTATGGAAAAACTGAAGGGCCCATAATTTCACGGGATAAGGAAGAACAACTCAGCAAAATGTTTGGAGATCGAATGCATCTGGCTCCTACTCACAATAGTGCTATTGCTCATGCAAAAAAGAATGCGAATATTTACCTCTACCAATTTTCTGAACCGTCAGCCATGAGTTACGCTGATGTCATTTACAATCAGAACGGGATTTTACCTCCAGTCGTAGAAATTGGGGCATATATTGCGTTTAAATGGGTGGTGCGGTTATTTAGCAGTAGTCCAGCGGATAAAGGTACATCAATTCAAATTCAGTTTTAAAACATGACGTCATTTATATAAGTATTTTACCAATTTTATAGGAGTTTCACACTTTGACGATCAAACTTTCTTTTTTAACATTCCCTTCATGCCCGAGTATAATCCTGGAGATGTTAATTATGAATTTTCTAAAGATGTGGTCAAGCTGTGGGTTTCATTTGCAAAAGACGGGTATTTAAAAAAACATGCTAAAGATATGCAAAAAGTTGATCTACAATTGAACTTTTACTATGATTATTCAACAGAAAACCATCCGACTTCAAAGGCATATCTTGGAGTCCAGTTGATCCCAATGCTAAATCTCCACTAAAATATTTAGAAATTTCTAAACACCCAAAACTTATTCAAGAGCCGTTCGCAGATCGGGTCCAATTTTGGAATTCTTTAAACCTCAGATAACAAGGTCAAGATGACCTGATCTATAAACCAAGTGGTTGGGTTTACTAGTAGAACAGAATACGAATGTCTCCTCCGTTCCTTAATTTGACGCTATAATTAATTTAATTTAACTCGGCTCATATTACTCGTATATTATCTACGGCTCTTTCAGTAATGTTACTTATTCGTAAGATATATGAATTACACATAGAATTTAGAGGCAAGCAATAAAACTGTCTTATGACAGATAAAACTGAAGCTAACAATCGTTTTGTCATTGTGGCTGAAAAGTGCAACCAAAATAGAAATTAGCCATATTGAGGCCGGGTAGAAATTTTTTACAACTTGTAAAAACAAGGCCTCATTGGGATTTTCACTGCGACGGGCATAAAATTCATTTTATTACCATTTCATGCTTGTCTTTATAATTTCACGAGTTCTTTGATGAGAATCCCAACCACGGTATCGTTGAGGAATATGCACACTAATCTTAGTCATCTTATCATTTCTCATGAATTTTTTCTTTGGCCAATATCATTTAAATTGGGATTCATGTTACTGGGTTTCTAGTTTTAAAATGGGATTGAATTTTATGTTCTTCAATTGTGCTCTCCTAATCATCTAACTCGAAGTGAAATATCAAAATGGCATTATAGATTTATTTATCTACTGTCCACGGAAGAATCAACTTGGTTTCGGAAAACCGCAGACGGAAAACACAATGAATTGGTTTATAACATTTTCCTATCTAGCGTTGCTATATTTTATCAGGCAAAGTTGTACAAAAAGACTTTCGAAATCAATTCAAAGTAGCGCACCAACCTATTATTACCAATATTCGCAGGTACGTTGTGATATACGTAGCAAATTAAAAAAAAAGTATATACATTTTTTTCAACGCATTAAACTTCTAGCCTCGTCAAGCTCCCGTTTTCCTGCCACCAGTGTCCTCAGAAAGAAAAACATTATTTCATGGAGAAAATTCTCCGATTGAGGATTCTCATCCTCAGATTCATCACTCCCAAATCGGATGGGGTTGGGAAAATGACTTATCAGAAGACATGCTACTGGAAGCAAAGGAAATTGTAAAATTCATAAATCAATTTTTGGGAGTAATGGGTCCATTTTTATTCCCTTTGCCCTACGTCTTGGCTCTAATCCCTTTTGCCATCCCTGCAATTCCACTCTCCCTATGGTTGGAGGCAAGGGATTCACAAAACCACCACCCTGGGGGAGGTAACGCTAAAGAATCCATAAACTTTTAACATATTAACATATTTCCTAACTCTTAAAAATTTCGCTATATTCAGGGCCCGGTCACATTCCTCAACAAAATGTTACTCAACACGTTCCATCAACCACGACGACGACGACGACGCCAAAAACAACCACATCAACAACCACAACCACTCATCGACCAACTTCGTCGCCAAATACAGAAACCACAACCTACCCAACGACACCGTTTTCTACAGTTCCACCCACAGAAACATTGCCGACCACACCTTCCTCTAACAATGGTGGTGGAGATGGTGGGAGTGAAAATCCGGATGGGAATAATTCCTCCTTCAATTCCTCAATGTTGGGAAACAATAGTTTACCAGAATTTGGAAATATTGGAAACATGAGTATCATAGGTGCTCCCCCAGATTTTAATCCCGTCACGCTATTCCCTTTCACACTTTTTCTTAATTCCTCCTACCTGGGAGATGACTACGAGTGAAGAATCTTCACTGAAGATGGGCGCAAAGTGGAATTATGACATTAATTATTTGGAGGTTATCATGTTATCATCATGCTTATCATCATGCTTATGAAATAAAATAAATCGAACGAATATCAAATGGGGTGGTTTAAGACTTACTTGAGAGAGGTTGATTTGCACAGACTGGTCGCACACGTGCTGGAATGAATAAATATTTTTTGTTTCTCAGAAATTGGCAAGAATTGATTAATTTGTCGACACATAATTAGCTGGTGACAATGTCCATGTTGGCAGAGCCTCGTAGGAAGCAACGAGTAGGTCCTAATCCTCGAGGAAAGTTTTTTTCTGAAGATGAAGACAATAAGGGCAGGCATTTATTACAAAAAATGGGCTGGCAATCCGGCGATGGTCTTGGCGTCCAGCGACAGGGGATTAGGGATCCGATAAGACCCAAAATCCAATCGGATGCGAGAGGTGAGTTCATAAAAAATATGATCATTGATCCTCCCATGACCGTGACCTATCAACATCCACAGATTTTTTGTGAATTAAAGGAGATAATTATTAATTAAACTTCCTTGAGTTTGACTAATAATTAGTACTTTACTATAGGTCTTGGATTCGATATAAAGTCTGATGCTTGGGTCTCTCACACTGATGATTTCAACACAATCCTTCAAAATCTTCAGGTCGCTCATGGCGTGGGTGTGAAAGAGGAGGAGCCCGAAGAAGAGCCAGAAATGACTAGAGGAGGATTCGGATTCGATCAGCCGGGTCAAGGGTCAAGCAAACCAAGCTCTGACGATAATAAGGAAGAACGACTAGGTTTAGAAACCAAATCTAAGGCATCTCGTTCTAGAATTCAGTAAGTTAATTTTTAAATTCCAGAAACAACGTTGAATCATTAATTTGTGCTTATTCTCTCACAGCTATCATAAGTTTGTCAAAAATAAGGATTTGAGTAAAATCAAGGATAACGATTGGAGCTGTATTTTTGGAAAGGATGTCACTCAACGCCAACAGGAACAGTTAGTCGAAAAAGAACTTGTAACAATTGCGCCTCCCCCACCACCAATCGATTTTAGTATGCAACTAAATGGAAACTCTACTCAGAATAGGTACAAATTACAAATGCTAAAGTCATTTACAAAGTCGACGCTTTTAGAAGATCAACTTGAACCACACGATGGGAAAAAGGTCGAGGTCGTGCTAGAAAAGCCTGATATTGATGTTCAACAAGAAGAGGAGCCCCGGAAGAAAAAGAAAAAGTCTAAAAATAAAGAAAAGTCGAAATCATCCGAATCCGAACCACTTGAGCTCGAAGTTGGAGCTGAACAAAACATTATTACTCCGGAGGAGGAACCAAAAAAGAAGAAAAAGTCCAAGAAGAAAGAAAAGACATCCAAATTAGTTGAACCGGAAGAAGTTACTGCTGTTGAGGAAGTACAACAGGAGGATGAACCTCGTAAGAAAAAGAAAAAGTCCAAAAGGAGCTCTCCGGAAACGGTAACTGTTGAGGAAGTCGTTCTGGATGAGGATAGTGAGGCACCTCCACCCAAGAAAAGGAAAAAATCTAAAAAGAGATCGCCTTCACTGGAAACCGAAACGTCTACCGTGGCCATAATGGAAGAAATCCAATCAACCCACCAAACCGAATCGTTGGAGAATTCCGAAGGTACTGCCACTCCCCTTGCAGAAGACGTGCTTACATCCGCTACGGTTAATTTTAACAAGCGGAAAATTTCTGCCGTGGAGTTGCATGCGGCCGCAGCAGTATTTAAAGGAAGTAATCTTTTACAAATTCCTGGTTACCGGAACCAAAGCAGCTCATTGTTATAAGAGCTAAAACTTAAAGCTTAATTTCTTCATAATTGCGTGACTCTGGCGTTCATACGTTATGCATTACAATCTGTTATGGCTTGTTAATTATCTTATATTATCTGATTTTTGTTTTATCATCTCAAGAATGTGAAATAAAGAAAGGTTTCTGCAAGGTATTATTTATGGTCATTTGTTTTGCACGCAATTCAACCATATAGTTGTAGCACACGAACTGTAACCTCCTTAATTTCCTCCAAATTACAAGATTAGTTTTCCTTGTCAATTTCCCAATTCTGCCCAACAACTTGCACTCATTCATATCCAAGTAAGTGATAAATGAGAATTGGAAGACCTTGAATAACACTTTACTTCCAACCCGATTTCTACTAAAGTTTAGTTACTAAACTACCCTCTTGCACCAACCCTTCCATCACCAATGCAAACTCATCTTCTTTCTTATACGGCCTCATGTGAAATGGATTTGTCCAGTCAAACATCTGTAGAAGTTCATTGTTGTGTCTTTCATTTATGATAAATCATTCATCAAAATTAACACAAGATTAATGATTATTAGAACGTGTGACTAATATCATGGTTTTGAACCCACGCTCCTTAATTGTTGGAGGAGTAGTGGCGTTTCTAGCGTATGCATTGTACAGTTCATTTTGGCAATTAGAATATTCGCACATTGTTTCAACTTCTAGTGGAAAAGTTAGAGGAATAATTTTGAGATCTAGGTTAGGCAAAAACTTTTTATCCTTTAAAGGCGTCCCTTACGCAGAGGCCCCTGTGGGAAGGTTGCGGTTTTCTGTGAGACAAATACAAATTTTTATTTATCTCTAATCCATATTTTATTTGAATTATTTTTTTTATTGCACATTAATTGCAGAGTCCACTTCCAGTGCAACCCTGGTCAGGGGTACGTGATGCTATTCAGTTTGGGTCAAAGTGCAAACAAGTTGATGGATTGTCTAGGGTTGTTACTGGGTCAGAAGATTGCCTCTTTTTGAACATCTACTCTAAGGTGACATTGGTATGTCATGCATATTCGTTCAGAGGGGACGCTAATTTTGCTGTTGTTTTATAAAATTGCGAAATTATGTCAAATGTAATTTTTTTGCAGGGTTCTAACAAACTTTTGCCTGTGATATTTTATATTCATGGTTGGAAATTACCCGAATTAAAACTTCTCTTTCACATCCCACTTGTAATGGAATTGTTTTTTACTTGATTTATTAAACAGGAGGCTATTTTATGGTTGGATCCAGTGAATACATGGGTCCAGAATTTTTATTGGATGAGGACATCGTTCTCGTTACGGTCAATTATCGTCTAAATGTTTTTGGTTAGTGTACAATTTATATTTCTTACAGTTTTGGTTTTTGTGGTATATTTCAATTCCAAACTGAATTGTGAAAATGCAGGTTTTCTAAATACTGGAGACTCTGCTCAAGGGAATTTTGGCTTAAAAGACCAAAACCTGGCACTTCATTGGACTTTTGAAAATATAAAACACTTTGGAGGAGATCCGAGTCGGATCACACTTGCAGGTCAATCTGCAGGAAGTGTTGCCGTTCATTTACATACCCTCTCGCCAATGTCTAATGGTCCGAGCAGAACTATTTTGTACTCATGTAATAATTTATGTTTATTTCTGAATCTTTGCAACTTCAGGATTATTTTCCGGAGCCATAATGGCCAGTGGGAGCTCAATTAAACCCTGGTCATTGGTTAGTGATCCCAAAGCACAAGCAAAGAATTTAGCAAAGCAGTTAAATTGTCCAACAGATTCGTCAACGGATCTTGTTCAATGTTTAAGAGACACGGACGCTTCGGCTATTTTGAATGCTCAACTGCATGCTCTGAGTGTGAGTTTGGATTTCTGCGATTTTTATTTAAAACAATGGCTAATTGCAAGACGACAATGTTTTTGTGGTACATAATTTTTTGTTGTAATTCCCAGTCACCAGTTATGAACGTACTGGAGATTTTTGCTCCTTCAATAGAAAATTGCACTCCGACCAAGGACCCCGATTGTTTCCTTTCTGCACATCCTTATGACATTTTAAAAGCTGGAGGTGCGGCCAGAGTTCCAATTTTAACTGGCATTCTTAAGGACGAAGGATTACTTGCAACCGGAAGTATGATTTGAAAAAGATTACGAAACCTTAAAAGAATTGTGCGAATACCCGAAATTTGAGTGATAATTTATTTTAACACAGGAATCTACGTCAATTCTTCCCTAAAAGATTACGTGGCCAACAATTGGAATGAGTTATCACCAAATTTTTTTCAATACGAAAATGCCAATGACGGAAACCAGTTGACTAGCAAAATTCGGAAATTTTATATTGGGGATGATCTTAGCCAACCTTTAGGATTTAATGAAAACTTTCAAAATATAACCAACGCATTCTCAGATCGATTATATATTCACGCTTCACGAGAAACTGTGAAAATTCAGTCAAAGTTTTCTTCTGTTTATCTCTATTATTTTACATACCCTCTCTATCGTGGGATGTCTTATCTCTACGATATAAATCCGGGGTTACCAATTTTTCCACAATTCGCTTGGAAAGAGATGATGTGGATTCTGAACGAGTATATATTTCAGCGACCTAATTTATTTCTTGGTGTTGGGCATGGGGATGACCTTGTGCTGATATTTAAGTTCTTCCCAGTATTTGATTTGTCTCCTAAATCCAAGGATTTTGCAATGTCGAGGCAGATGGTAAAGCTGTGGACCGATTTTGCAACAAATCCGTAAGAATTAATAATTTTTGCAGAGATGCATATCTTAATTTATCTTAATTTATGCCGAGGTTACAACTTAATCCGATAATCTTATTTTTATCATCATTTTTATCATCATTACTGCAGTAACTCTCTGACCTTCGCTGGGAATTTGTGGCCCCCAGTCAATGACTCAACAAATATGAAATACATGCTTATCGGAGACGCAAAAAATCATGGATCTCTCATTAGTGAACCATTTGCTCAAAGGATGAAGTTTTGGGACGAGATTAACCTACCTTAGGAAATTGTGATTTCAAAAAAGTTTTGTAAATGAACATTCTTAAGTTGTTATACTTTGTGCATGACTGATTTTATAAATAAAGAAAGATTTATTTTTTTAGAATATAAATATTATCAAATGCAAGACACAAACCCATTATTTTTGGTGTTTAGTACAATTCATCCTGAATTAATCCTCAAAACATATATATGACATATGTCAACATCTACTTAATAACATTCTGAATCTGTCTTGTGGCCAGGATTTGCGAAAATTTTGCAAGGACTCATTTCCAACTCCGGCTTGTGCGAAAATTGCTGCATCTCATTGAATCATATATTTCACCCAAATAAATAATTCCCTGTAAAATGGTCCTGTTCCTTTGTTTGAGCATTTTTATTTTCATCGCACCCATTTCGATTCATGCAGGAGCTCCAGTGATTCAAATTTCGACGGGAAGGATCAAAGGTGAGGACAAGGAGTCTCGGGATGACAAAAAGTTTTACGCCTACAGAGGAATACCATATGCAACTGCAAAACGCTTTGAGGTACAAATCATAAATATTTCGTAGTTTAATCAATTGTCAAAGAATGAGTTACTTAATTTTCATTATGATTAGCCACCCCAACCACCAAAAAACTGGAGTGATATTCGAGATTCTGAGGAATACGGGAAAAGCTGCATCCAGTACAGCTCTGTCGATAAAAAAGTGACGGGATCTGAAGATTGCCAATTCATTAACGTTTTTACACCAGAGGTTTGTTCTTTATTTGAATTTTAGCCATAAAGTTTTTTAAATTGAATAATCTACTTACTCAGACCAGCGATGGATTGAGTAAAAAGCTACTTCCAGTGATGGTATTCATTCATGGAAGTTTTATGGATGGAACTGCAGACACCTATCGCCCTCACTATTTTATGGATGAACAAGTTGTAATTGTCACGTTCAATTATAGATTAAACATTTTCGGTGGGTGGGTATTATTTAATCTAATAGTCTAGCTGATTTAACAAATTAAACAGCAAACATCAATAACGCAATAATATTCTAAATCCTTTCATGAATAATGCGCAGGATTCTTGAGTACCGGAGACAGCGTGATCCGGGGAAATTGGGGGTTACAGGACCAGATTTCTGCATTGCAGTGGGTTCAAACGAATATAAGAAAATTTAGTGG
>JAAXNX010003670.1:0-10245 GCA_036491905.1 Folsomia manolachei
GTGGAGGAAACCTTGAGACATCACTACACTGGAGAAATTCTGGCCATTGTTTTGTAGCCTCTTCAACAACTCGACACGGATTACGTGCAATCTTGCAGAGTTCCTAAGTTTGAGGCAAAATCCAAATAATGATAACGACAACACCGACATTACATAGATAATTTACAAGTAACGTATTGGACAATACCTGAGGTGGTCGCTCAATAAACCCGTCTTGGCACTTGGGAAAGTAAAATGAACACAAAAGCGGTTGAATAACAGCCCAACATCTTGGAGAACTTCTTAGTCCTTCCCAGCGCATCATTTCATTCTGTTAATAAATAGTACAATCCTTAATCAGTCCCACAAGCCAAATTAAATGACATAAAAATTAACAAACTTAAATCTCACATGTAACTGCTGCTGAGTAAAGTTCTCATTGACCAATTCCGGACTGGTTGTGGAGTAGGGGAGTTGAACTCCCAAGCAAGTTGACGTCGTTGCCTGGAGGGGTTGACATGTCCCCTTGACCTTTTGATGGCAATTACTATTTTCCTCTATGACAAACCCAACGCTTCGTGTTGGCATTACGGAATGCTCAGATACGGCCCCATTTGTCAAATAAGTCCAGAATGCTACCACAAACCACGCCAAGAGTGGAAATGTATAAGCCATCCTTCTGAATCCCACACCGGTTCTTATCAATTCATTTAATTTAATGCATATTATCCAATCCTATCTGCTCATCTTCCTCTGACACCTACAAACAATAATTACAAAACTTAGCATTTGGCACCGGTGCCCAGTCAGAATATTTTTACATGTGACCCACGTAGAAATGTTTTACGGGCCTCCAATTTTTTTGGATTATTATTTACACAAATATAGAGTCAACTTACAATTGAGATTAAATCTTTCCAGTTTTATCTCTCCTGTAGAACCTTAGTTAGTGGGGTTTCACGTCAGTACTACAAGTATCACAAATTATGCATTTCGGGCTGGTTAAACCGGTTAATAAGTATTTTTCTAAATATTTTAAACCAAAACAAAATCAAATAAAAAATGGTTCTAACTTGACTAAACTAAAAAATGAGCATAAAAAACAAAACTGGGTTGATTAGAGGCAGACAGAATGCTATTACACGAGTCAGAGGCAACAAGTTACTTGGAAATACAAGAGGCTCGTTGTCGTATTCTCCAGTCAAGAAATTTTGTCCCTCAGGGTTAATTTCTTTGTTCATCTCCAATAAAGCTTCATATGCAAATGCAAATCCTTTCTCTAAATGCTTCATTTACACTGTAGTAAATTTTATTTATGAGAAATTAGATAATAATTGAAAGCGTGATGGCTGTGGGTTAATTGAGATGATCCTCGATCATTTAGTTTCATTCGCATTGACAATTTGATGTGAGGTTAAAAACTGGATCTCTTCAAACCCTCCTATAATGAACAAATTTGAGACTCAAAATATGACCAAGTGGAAATTGCTAGGTTTATAAATGATCATAATGCAACTAATAATTTGAACTTTATGACCACATTAGGAAGTCATCGTTTTCTTGGTTAAATGCATAAATTAATACATGCGAGTGCCTGTTACGGAATTTATTATAATTTCTCAAATACTAAGGAGTTGCGGTTGAGGAGTTTATTCGTATTGCTTTCTCTGGTTTTATTTCGTCCTGGTACTCACTTCACATACACTTTAATTCCCCAGTTAATTTCTTTCATAATTTGCAACGTTATGAGCTGTCATTTTTACAAGAGCAGGATTACAATAATGTAATGTAATGTAATAATCTATAACATTTAGGTAAATATAAAAATGAACTTGTGATTTTCTTGAGATTTTGGTTTAGTTACATTTATGGTTTGAGTGAGCCTTTTCCAATAGAGAATTCTAATTTCCAACCCCATCCACTTCCTTATGTTTTCCACCAAACCATTCCCCAAGCAAGGGTTGCAAAGGGCAATAAAATGGTAAGTTGAAGTATCCCTGTCGAAGAAAAGGTTCTTCCATCCAGTCCAAGTCGGAATACATGTATTAACTGCCTGCTCCCTTTGTTACAAGCTGACCCATCCGCATTCGACACGTGATTTTCAAAACATTTACAAGAATAAGAGTAGCCTCGAATGTCACAAAATGAGCTGGGTGGACAATCTGGAGTCTTACTTCGTCCTACCCCTTGAAAACATGGACTGCCAACACGAAGGGTACATCTTCTGACCAAACTAGCCCAAATGTAGTCTGGATTACTGCACTTGCAAACATAATCATTCAACCTGCTACTACTCCGATGGGTGGATTTTTCACAGGTGAGATAAGCAAAGGGGTCGCAGGAATTATAAGCGTCCGTATATGGCGAACATGGTTCGTTAAATGCGCTCCACCCAGAAACAGCCATTCCGGTCCAGGAACAGAGAAATGCAAGAACTGACACTACCAGGTGGATGAGTGACATCTTTTTAATTTCACCTGGTATTCCCTGTAAATATGATAAGAACGCCAATTATGAGAAATTATGAAATTTAATGTGTCTCGGTTTAACGGACCTGAATAATGTAGTTCTTCTCTAGTCATATATCACAATTGACGTCGATACCAAATAGCTCCAGTTATTTATGAATTATAAATCATGGAATTTGAACTTTTCCCAAAAAGAATTAAGTAGCTCAACTCACAGCTACGGCACAAATTTGTTGTGGACCCATAAAATTCTGTTCAGGGCGTCGGGGCATAAAAGATGAGTTAAAATAAAATGCGGAGCAAGAGATGAGATGAGATGCCGTTTGTTAATAAGGACGTTCACATAAATAAACAACGGTTGCCATTGTACGGTGGTAGGCCAAGGGTAATAAAGCATTGTGAATAAGAATCATGGTCTCACCATCATGATTATCGCTTCGATGCGTTTGCATTTGATGTCAACTGAAAATAAAATATGCTCTTGATTCACAGTCGCAGTCAAAGGTATGTGTGATGCGATATATTCCACGCACATCACAATTTTATTTCCTTTTCATGTGTATGCGAAGAAACTTCAGACAATAAAGTTACGAGTGTCGTGGCTTGTGGAGTAAGTGCTCAAGCCTGCAATTATGGAGGGACACAAGCGTAACCGGGGACTTGTCATCATCCACTCATTAAACTTTGTCTGACACCAAAAAAATAGTCATCAACGTAGTGATAGGTTGACGAAGGTGAAGAAGTTGCATGCAAAACATTTCAAGAGACTTCCTTGCAGGAGTATGAAGAGAATCAAAAAATTCGCAATGTATTAAATAAGATTGCACGCAAGTGATAGTTTATGCATACTGAATTCGTAACGGCGAGTGTATTTTTGTAGTATTACAAAGTTGGTGTGGTTTAAAAAATTAAAACATTAAACCGGAGTAAGGAATAAAACTGGCAACAGTTTTAGAATACTGATACTTTGCCATTTTTTGATGTAATTTTCATCAAATTGTCAATGCATAAAGTTTTTTGCAGCTCGGTAAAAAAAATGAAGAAATTGGCTAGCTATACTTGATTTTATACTTTGTCTTCAGTCATTTATTGAATAAGCAGTATAGCGACTAATATTGCGCATAAATATTGTCTCTCTATCATCTAGTCTATACGATACATGTCAAATTACACACAACCTAAATGTAGTTTTAGTTCGTTTGTTACTCTTAACAAAATGTTGAAGAAAAAAGAGAAAATTCAAACAGCAATGCGATATTAACTATATACGGAGATCTTGGTTCACAATAATAGTTATCACGTTTGAGTAGTTGATGTACGTATTTAAATTACAGTCATTCTTCATTCCAAAGTTGTTGAATTAGCGGGACTGCAAAGGTCAGCTCATTCATTCGGATCATATATCGAGCTGACATCATCAATAAAATACACAAGAATAATTTATAAATATGAAATAGTGTTGTATTGCTTTTAGGCCTAAAATACCATACCACTCAGTATTCAAACATTGTGCAAATAGGGGATAATGACAAACACAAGTACAGGCAATAGTCTGCGGTTTATGTATGTAAGTCACATCGTGTGACGAATGTAAAAATTAGATGATAAGTAATAATAGGAACAAAGAAATATAGGTTCTAAATAGTAGTACAAGTTTTTTCAAATAACGAATGTCTAACAAACTAGAATACTATTATTAATTATAGTAATATGAGGTTATAACTGTTAAGGATTCATATCTCACATTTCGGAGTGGTATATTACATACCTTGGACAGTTGATGATTCTCCGAAAAACTAAAATGCTAACTTGACTGATTATGATGAAATGGTTACAAAGATTTCAAGTATTCATTATATTCCAAGACACTACTATCGGCTACCTTTGTCGAAAACTCAATGTCGTCTCCTTCATAAATCATGGGAAATGACACATAATTAGGTTTCGTGGGATCGAACTGCGCTTTTCCAACTTTTTCGAGAAATCCAATACGATGTCGTAATCTTGGTTCACGTACCAGAAACAACGCAGGACAGAGTAGAAAAGCCTCGTGTGGAAATTTTACAGTGTTATGTAAATAGTCAAACGTACCCCAAATCGATTCTGGTCCTGAGAAAATTATTATTAGATTATATATAAAATTATTATTTAGATAACAAACTTCGTTGTGTTCCATAAACTTGGTAATCAAATTAGTGAAACTTTTCTTTTACTTACTGCCTCTCCAAATTCTAGGCTTTTTAAAGAGTATCTTAACGATTTCATCATTTTCAAACCCCATTTCTTCTTTGAATTTGAATGTAACATCTTTCACTCGCTCCAACTTGGAGGTGATCAATTTCGGTCCGCTCAAACTCAACTCTCGAACTTGGTTCCCGGACAGTTTGAAATAACTTTGGAAAAATCCTAGACGCTGGTCTATCCGCGTAACACTGAATAAGTTTGGAAACAAATATAAATATTATCTTCACATATTTCGTTTCGGCTATGACATTTTTAAATTGAAAAAAGAAGTACGTGACTCAAAAGTTCATTACCTGAATGAAAGCCAGTAAGGATTTACATTAATTAAGCGATGGATATTTTCAGCAGTAAATTTTTTCAACCGCAAATATTCCAACCGCTTCCCTAAATTGGCTAAACTTTCGTTAAAGATGAACGGATTTTTCGTAAAGTACCGACCCAACATGTCAGCCTCAACGCCATTGTCACACAGAAATCTGTGAATTGAAATGAATATCACATTAATCCAACAAAAAAAAGTATCAAGTGTGTTGCAATTGCATGTAATTGTTTTTTCGCACCTTATTGTTGGTGCCATATCCTTGTCATAGTCGAGTTTTAGCAGGAACGGCATCGCCCCATACTTCCTTTCAACTACTGATAAGTCAACACCTAAATCAACCAACTTTTTGATGATGACAGAGTCGTTTGCGTAAGCAGCGAATGTAAATGATGGAGCAGGGGTTGGTCCGACATTCCAAATTGCTTCTTTTCTTAATTCCTCCATGTCCTCAGCATCGCCTTCATATTCATCATAAAAAGTGTCCAATTTACTAGGTGGGCAACTTTCAAGTTTCTGAATTGCGATCCCAGGTTCTTCTTGCACCTGTGTTGTTGTAGAAAGTGTTTCACTTCGATAAAAATTCCGAAATTGATCTTGCTTCAAACTAAGACCCGTGGATTTGGAACGATGGGAAAGGGTGTGGAATGGTCGAAAAAATTGGACATTGAGCATAGATTGACCATTCCGTGTCCCGTAATTTATTATTGAAGAAGAGTAACATAATGAAACTAAGTCTTTCGAAAGTACTCGAACTTTATCACCGCCAAATTCAGAGTAACTGGGGAATTTTCTTGCCGAGTAAATAAATGTTGAAAATGTTGATCGCCTGCACGATTCAACACGGACAGTTTGAACACATGTATCTTTGACTTTGAGAAATACTCCACCGACAAGTGAGATGCGGTTGTTGCCGGTAAAAAAAGACGAGCAACTTGATGTTGCATTTAAGGCCTTACAAATCCACATGGTGAAGAATCTTTGCGAACTTCTCATGCAGATCCAGGAAAACGTGAGGATTTTCAGTGAGTAACGGTAAACTTCGAGCCCCACTAGAATGACTTCGTGTAAATCCACGGGGCCCAGCTGATGGACGACCGTAACCGGCTAAAGACGATGATCCCCCTTCTATTCCACTATCTAGTACAGCACTTAATCGAAGTGCCCTTTGTGGAGAGATGGATTCCTCTTTAAAAAAGACCTTGTCACACAGATTTTGAAGGTGCTTGGCTACGTTGAAAAATTCTTCAGTTATATAATCGTAATGTGGGACTAGAGAAGGATAGCCTGAGGGTCCGTAACTAGTTGTAAAATATCCTGCTCCCTTATGATCTCCGTCAGAATAGTATTCGTCCCTTAAACTTTGAGCATGAGACCGGCTGGGAGCCTTTCTGTCTCCTTTGTACTTTGGACAAGTTCTCAAATGTTGACCACCGCCACCGTTTATTTCAGGGGGAGGGCCGTGGCCGGTCTTATGATGATGCTTTTCTTTTCTTGCCGGGGGACAACCGTCAATGTCTGGCTGACAACAAGAGGGTACTTGTGGCAGAAAAGTGAATACAAGGCAGTATTTTCTTGAAAACCCTCTTGCTAACGAGTCTTTTAAGGAGAAGGATGTTCCAATAACCTATATTAATAATGCATTAGGTTACAAAACTATTATAGGTATTCAGGTCATTTCATAACAGTAGACACACAAATCACTCACCCAAATATCTGTAGATGTAAACGCAACTGAATTACTTGGAGTTACTTCACAAGACAATGTTCTTGCTATACACGTATTCAAATGGGCCAAGTGGGAGTGGTCATAATTGCTGTGGCTGCCTGCAAAATGAATCAAGACGTTACACTATCATTGACGAAAAGTATATTACTTACAATAGTAACGAGTGGCAGTGGCAGGTTGTGTCTTGGCAGCAGATGATGGACCAGGTTGCTCAGAGTCAGAACCGTTACTAACTTGTCTCGGAATTGGTTCGTTAATGCCTCGAGATAAGGTCTGAGATGAGGTGGACACCTTTAAACCTTTGGACGATCCTTGAGCGTGGGGACCACTATGTCTCCCATTAAGAACAGGGCTGGAGCTACAGCCGTTTCCAATCAGTGGGGCTGATGACGCTGCGGTAGATGTTCGTCCTCTTCCTCCCGTCAGTGGAGATAATGGGGACTGAACACTGTTATTTTCATGAACCGTTTGCACGGTGGAAATGTAGCCTTCAATTAAAAACACGTAAAGTTTTAGAAGTAGCTTTGAAGGTACATGCAAATATTTACCGTACCTTCAAGCAAAGGGGCCTTGCATCCAGAGCAAAATTTCAAATCTGGACACTCGCTCACAAATTGGGGCTCTTCAACGTTTCGAATCGTGTAAAAAACTAGTCGGGGACCGTGAACTAATAAATCCAAAAAAATATAAAGATACCAAATGTAATAACTGATTTAATTTAGATTTGAAGATACCTTCACAAAAATGTCCTAGGCCAAGAACTAGAATAATAATTTGAGTTATTAAAAATCCTGGAAGAACCAAATCCTGATGTTTATATTTTTGGTTACCTGTGGACATATAAACCAACGAGGAGTGGCGAAGACTCCCTGGGGTCAGGGGGTTCTTCTTTGTTTTGAGGATAACCAAATATTTCAGCGAGGACAGAAGATGACTATCCAGCGAAACAGGTGGCGAAGATTAGGTGATAACCAGATGATAATCATCAACCGAAAAATAATAACAATAACTTCTAATCCTTATAAACTATGGTCATTCGTCAAAACAAAGTCTTATTATTGTCAAAAATTCTAACACAAGACATTAAATTCTCCACAAACTAATTGCTCATAAAGTTTATCCGCAAATTTTCCACTCACCACAATTTGGTGTTATTTAATTGTCAATTAAACTCACGAGACCAGAAGTGCAACTTTTTCACGTGCTCCTCAAATTTCGTCATTGCTCAACTCGATGCATATTTGAGTCACATGCATCCAAATTCCTTTCTCTGGTTTGGTTTTAGTTTCTGTTGTAGTATGAGCACAAGGCACAGTTAACTTTCTCCAAATCACAACCCATTCTGACTCACTTTGAGAGAAAACAAAATAATAAGGGACATGCCGAAATGACGAGTGTTTTGTAACAGTGCAGTGATTATTATTATTTGAACTTTAATTTTATGTCTACTCAACTCTCGCCTATTGGTGTGAGTTTTATTATGGTATGGATACTTGAGCAAATCGTCTCTCACTTATTCACAGCACCTTTAATGATCAATAGTCGGAGTAAATAATTATCCCACTTCCACCCACCCACAAACAAGAAACGTATTCAGCTCAATCTTTCCACATTTCCTAAACTTTCTCGTTTTCCTTGCCCCCACACTTTCTCTCGTCTCCTTGGGTGGAAATGGGAGAAATCTTTAAATTACAAGTAGCCAGTCCTCCCAGTTTTGTTTGATGGAAGTTGATGGGATGAGTAAGACGTCAGACGTGAAGTGAGGGAAGATATAGGTAGCCTTCTAATTATCCCATAAGTGAGAGTAAAAGTAAAAGAGAAAGTTAATGCACACCATCACGGTCACTTAAACTTAACCTGAGGAGAAAGTAGTGCTAGTACTGAAAGTAGTGCCACTAGGGATGGGAGTAGTGGTGAGTTGTGAGTTTGGGTGAAATAAACAGCAGCCGTCTTTCTTTCATCTCTTCTTTCTCCCTTTCCGTTCCTCTTCTCTTATTCAGACTTGGCAAATAGTGATGATTGATGAGATTATGGGAAGAAGAAGGAGTGGAGTGTGTATTGAGAATGGATAGCTCTACTTTCCTCAAAACATAGGTTCAAAGATGGAATGGAATGAGTGAGTGAGTAAAGTAAGCTGTAGTAGAATTCTATGGATGGATGGATGGTATTGACAAGAAAAACTAAAAATCCACTCCTTTTCTTGTATCCTTTTCACTTGCTCTGCTCACACTTTTCACCAGTCAGGCAGACCAAGCCACACTGCACAGCCAGCCAGCCAGCCAAGGAAGCACACTCACTGCCAAAGATATGGGTCTAACTTTCTCCACTTTTTCTCCTCTATCTTTCCCAGTCCCTTCCACAACTTACCCACTAGTATATGAGTGTAATATAATATGCTTGTTTGGTTCCTTGGCTTATTGGAACTGGAAAGAAGTAGTGAGAGCAACATCAACTATGCGACTACATACATCCAACAATGTTCCCTCTTCTACCAGTCCAGTGGAGTCAACCAGTATATACTTATCTGTAGCATTATATCCAGTATCGCGCAACGGAACGCAGGATAGGAATACTAAAGTGATCTAATCTTAGGCTGGAAACTGAATAGGCTGTGGCTATATACTATCCCTGTTTGGTTACTGGCTTGACTTGGCTCGCTATGCCATGGACTACTTTCTCTTTCAAAGGAAGGAAAAGTTGGATAGAAGAGAAGAGGCAGAGCACAGGAAACTATGTTGGTTGGTGTTCATTTTGTAGGATAGTAAAGTAACTGTGGTGTGTACTATGGCTCTGAGGCACGGGCAGATGGTGATTCAATGGTTGTCAGAAACTAAAAGTATTAAACAATCTGCTTATGCTTTATTTATTCCAGTTGTGATGATAAATAGATCCATGGCTCTTTCATAACAATACATATGCAGAATGACATAATAATATAAAAGTCTCAGTCCAGCCTAATCATGTTCATCTTAACTAATTATGTGCCATGCTTAGCTGTTACTTGATAATGGTCGAGATTTCGTGTAAATAAATTGAAAAAGTTTAAATCAATTTCTTTTATTAAAATAAACAAACTATTTGTTTAACTCTTGGAGTTGTCTTGACCGCTCACTTTCCTTTTTATTCCTTTTATCCTCAACCGTCCATTTTTGCTCAGTTCAGTAAACCAAGTAAACAAATCCTTCCGTATGGGATTCTTTCTTCCCATTCCGCATTAAAAAAACAACTTTCTTTCTGCAGCAGTCCGCGACTTTGCAAGGCCAGACAGCAGGAGTCAGACGAAACACAAAAGTATAGAAATTTTGTCTCTTCACATTTCGTCAAAGGAAGGAGAAAGCAAGGCACAAAGCCATCCTCCAACTTGAATGAATGCAGTGCAAACCATACTGATAGCCCTTACCCATGACACGGCATCTTCACTCCTCACACACAACAAAACCCAATAATAGCGACACTACTCCCACATTCGCATTCAAGTTATTAAAGAAAAGGAACAAGTTTGGTTG
>JAAXNX010003671.1:0-10243 GCA_036491905.1 Folsomia manolachei
TAAAACCTTGAAGAAGATTGGTGAGTGACGTCCATCCAAAATCTGGTCTTTAGCTGCAGAGCTAGTTGTACAACTTCAAAATTGGATTGGAGTAGATGATAAGGTTTCCAGATGAGAGTGATCCTGTGTAAAATTTGTCAATTAATAAAATAACTTATTAAGCACAGAAATAAATCAACTTTTAAAAAATTTACCTGGAAATTAATCCTTCAAAACCTAATTTCCTGGATCCCAAAATTTGGATGAGAATCCATGGAGGTGGACGCGTACAAGAATAATTCTATTTAATGCAGATTAGGGGTTTGGCAGAAATTTAGTTATCTAAACAAATTACCTAAGTAAATAAGAAACCTCACCTTATGTCTTGGAGAATTCGCGATTTAGGTAAATCCTTTGGCAGGTCATTTTTCAAGGATAAGTGACTAACTGTTGCAAATTAAAAGAATGCGTTATGAATTTCCATTATTTTAAGAGAAGTATAAACATACTCTCAGTGCCACAATTTGCAGGTTTCTGGAACTTTTTGCAAATATGTAATTCTCACCTATTTTGCGGCAGTGTTGGTAAAATATGACCCACAAATCACAGGTATCGGTCACTGTCACTAATTTTTACCCATTCAGTCACTGTACAACGATTTATTGATTTCTCTCAAATTTTACAATAATCTCTTAGACCTTCCCGTGAGGTCCGGAAGGGCGAGAGGAGAAAATGAGACTAAACGTTTGGGCGAGGTTTGGCTTCCAGAACTTACGCCACCACCAAAAATTCTGTTCTGTAATCTACAAGTTAATATAGGTCACCAATTTAAGGGATGATTCACTAATTATGTGATCATCCAAATGTCATACTCATAATATATCAATAAATTCAAAAAATGAGATCTATCAATCAATCCAACAAAAAATGCTCAATCCTCCATCCATTTCTTATCAATGTCAAAATTCAATTTAGTTTCTATGGATGTTCCGGAAGTTGAGTACAAGGGAAATAGTTAAGGATTACGTCAGCAGCCTGTACAGTTGGACTCGGCCGGTGTCACATTTCTTTTTATTGGGTCGTAAAAGTTCCAGGGTCCAAAAAGAAAGAAACTTTGACGGGTGCAATTTGTAATAACAAGAAGTAAGCAAAACAATGTTCTTTTACATTTAAGCAGTGCATAGCTCTGTATTTTATTCTTTGGGTTGCCTCTTATGCTTGAAATATTTCAGTAATTTGCAAAACAAAGCCAATATTTTGGCCAAAATTCGGGATTAGTCTTCACCCAGTTTGTTGCATAATTATTTAATACTGAGCATAAAATGGATGGCAAAAATTTGCGGTTGTGTAAGCAGTAGAAATTAAGCTGGTTGATAAAATGAAATGGTGCACATTTTCTAACATTTCTAGAAATTTAATGACCCGAAAAAGCTAACCAGTTTAAAAGATGTTATTTAAAGCTGATTCGTTATTTAAGTTCATTTACAGTATAGACTGATCTTTTCTTGTTACCAGTAAAGATTAAGAAAGTAAATATCTGCTTTCATAATTGTACTGGAATTTTATGAGCCATGCAGGGTAAGAGGGGAGTGTGAAGTTTATCACAATCTGAGACTGCTGAGCTGTGAACACTTACTTTTCCTGTTATCGCATTTAGCCCACGGTGTCCAATTTCTTTCTGGAACATTGGTCACGCCTCGACTTATTTTGGAAATTGAATGGATTTTGCCCAATATTTTACTTTATTATTTGTCTCACATGAATGCATGGCATTCGTGACTGGAAAACGAAACATAATGAAAATTATGTAAACTTGGAAATTGTGTTTGCTTCAGTAAATAAAGAAATGGAACGGATTTCACTGATTTACCAGAGATTAAAATAACTAAACCCAAGAAAGTGTAAAATGAGTGAGTGTAAAATAATTTATTTAACGATCCAGTAGCTCAAGTCAAGTTGTCAGTAACGAAGTGTTACATAATCCAGGACAAAGTTGAGACTTGCCATTAAAGGATCAAATGCACATTTGTATGTGTTCCCATTAATTTAGCATGAAATAAGACAAACAAGCCAAGTAAAACGGGAGTGGACATTTTCATAATCTGAAACTGCTGAGCAATAAATTTTGTTTTTTAGTTATTTATTGCTCTCAGCAGACAGTCTTATATTTCTTTGACCATTTGTCACACAGCAAATGCAAATTGATTTGTTTTAATCTTTGTGGCTGCTTCAAATGCCCAGTGAATTTTTGTTTATGTTAATGTATAAAATCCAGTGACTGGATGACTAACTTGGGACAATTGAATCTTTCCATTGTTCTAAAAAATGCAGTAAAAACTCATTCTACTCGGATGAAGTCAAAGTACTTGTATGCATTCCAGAAATCATTGTCCACACTTCCATGAGAGAATATATAAGTTACAGACTAAATATACTTATTTAAGTGAAAATGACACGTAAAAGACCATGTAATTTTGCTCATATTCTGAAACTACCAAGCTGCAAACATATTTTGCAGTTATCGAGATTTTTGACCATTCATACTTGTGTACGCATGTGTGTCTTTTTACGTTCTCATCTCAGCTGGATGGACAATTCCTGAAACTTATTTGATATCCAGTGGTAGAATGACGATTTATGGATGTCACTGCAACTTAACGAGGCTTAAAAATCACGTCTTTACTTTTCCATTCAGCTTAACCCTGTGTTTCACTCTCAAAATTTGCATTTCTATTGTAACTAGATTTCTATTGGAACATTTTTGTGTAGACGGTGAATGCAATCCGAGTGGAGAAAGTGAAATAATAAGGGATGAATCTGCATTTATGACGCCACTTTGTTCAAACCCACCACAAATTTGGCAAATGAAATATCAAACTTATTGAGGCTTGAATAACATAACCCTCAAGTTCCAACCTGGTATTAGTAAAACTACTTTATTTATTTTTACTCGTAATTACCAATTCTACTACAACAAAGTGGCATCCACAGAATGGATAAGAATTCTTTGAAATCTGCTTCAACCCATTTCAACAATTTTTAAAGAAATAAATTGACCCAATAAATTCTACAGGATCCTAATTCCCGTCAGAAGACCATTTTAGCTTCATTTTCCACACGCTTCTGAAATTTCATGGTTCAAGTTCCGTACCTTAAGAAGAGAATGAATCCATAAATTTCCTCCAATAAATAAATTATTTACTCTCTCACCCCCTTTTCTTTTTTTTCTCGGAGCGTATACGCAAAAATCACAAATATCTCGACCGTGCTCGTGCCAATGTCCATGTCGAATGAATTCCAAGCCATACATAAACAAATGTGTCATGTCATCCTCCTAATAAACCATACTATTTGATTATCCGAACAAACGTCAAAAAAATTCTTTACAAACCTTTTGCACAACCCAAGGTTTAAGAACAGCATCGAACCAAAGATGGGAAGTAACATAGCATCAATTCCTGGAGGAAATTCTATAATTCTCAATTAGTGTTAAGCCAAATATTTTTATTTCATTCTTAATGCACTCATCCGAATGACAAGCCCGAGTTCCACCACAAAACAGATCTCATCCCAATAAGATGGTAGGAATTCCGTATATAATCTGAGAAAATATTTAAGTTACTTATTTGCCTATAATAACTTGAAATTTAGAAAAGTTACCACATTCAACGCTGCCACTAGCAATGCAGCACTTTGCAATCTACTCACTTCTTCCACAAAAGCACCACAACCTGGGACAACCCCAGTTTCCAGGACAAAATCTGACATTGTGGGTGGAAGAGTTTGGCCAAAGTATTTCACTTGGGTTAGGATTGGGCAAAACTGCTGGAAAATGAGGGAGACACATCATTCTCAAAACTATTTCAAGGTTTGCTCTCCGTTTCTGGAGATTTCTGAATAGAATTGTGTTGCAACATTTTCTTGAAACCTTAACCTTGGACAATGTACCCTTCCTTAGCCTGAAGGCAATCATTCCCAAAATTCCAGTAAGATTCGGGTATTTCACCACCTGACCCAGGTAACCAACCCATGTAACCAATGTAGAATGAGGTAAAACACAATCAACACATTCCTTTAAAATCCGTCCAGATCCAACAAGTGGCTGCAATTCTTTTATGCAAATGTAAGACATTATTATGCTAATATTTTGTACACATTTTATGCATTGAAAACTGGACGAATTAATTTGATCCACCAACTTTCCAACGATCACATAGAATAAAAATGACTACATTAATTATTTCATTGAAAACACTTTCACATTTACTAACGCATTTCAAAACGTTGTATTATTTATAAAAAATATGTCTGAAGCGATTGTACTGGTGTCATGATTAGATAACTTTGTTTTCTATTTTTAACATTTTTTGATAAAATCTAATTTTCACATACGAACCCATTTCTTTTAATTCTATTGACTACGCTATTTTGTCTTACTGAGATCAAACATTTTTCACTTTGCTACTTAAAATATTGCACATTTCTTAAAATAAGTATTAGTCAGTCTATTCTTTGGCAACGGTAACTAAACCGAGTATTATATTATATCAGGAAAAGTGTTAAACATAAGTAACACTGACTAGCTTAAGGCTTGACTAGAAAATTTTACATACAAAACTAAAACTGGCACAGTTCCAAACAAAATGTTTCAATTACTAATAAGCTGGCTCCACATCGGAATGTTCAAAGATTTGAACCGTTTCAATATATTTTGTTAACATTAAAAGAGTCATACTCCAGTATCTTCATCTCGTTTTGATATCTGGAAGTAATACGCATTTAATGCAGCAAACCATGATAAAGAAGTCTCCAAGTTTTTAAAAACCTTACCGTTTTTTCTTTTCAATATTGCTGAGAAGTGTTCCTTTCCACGCCAAATTTTCGTCTGCCTGATTCAAATCCTTCTCCAGTAAAAAATTGTAAGGTTTATAGCGAGACGAGTCTAATCCCGCAGTTTCCAGGAACTGTGACAGCTTCGACATCTCGCTGGTGGTGAAAGGTTCTGCAGCCCAATCCAAATACGTGACCCGAATCCACTTAATGCTTTCAATCTTCAGGATATTTGTCATAAGACGGATTGACACCCACGACACCAATTTCTCCGGTGCCGGGGTACTTAGTCTGGGTCTTTTCACAGGAGTAGGATCCTCAACTTGCACAGTATCCTGAAAAAAGTCGTGCCCACAATAATTTGTAAATGTCACCCTCCTCAAGGATGGGAAGAGTTGATCGAACTCCTCAAAAATGGCCGGGTTCCAGTGGCACTAATCTGAGTGCAATTCGGATAAGTTGATTTTTATTCCATTCTTCAACTCGGTTTGAAGTGTTATCTTCCCATAGGACACTGCCAACTTGGTGAGCTTCTCCCCGGAAACCAAATCCTGTCCCAAGTCGATTGAAGACTTATCCATAATGCCAGATGGATTAGTTCTTGTTTTCTTAATATGTGGTCGCGTCGTGAAGAGAGAAACCCTCTCCAAATTTTTGAACTGTTGCAGAAATTCCCCCAGATGTGATGGCGTCGTGTCCCTTACACCCCAAAGTAGCAAATCCTTTACACTGTCCCCAGGCAAGGTCACCTCCGGAATGGCAGTGTCGCACAAGGTGAGTGATTCGAATTAGTGAAGTACCCTTCCCAAAGGAATGAACAAATCTGAAGAACTCCCTCCAAATCCGAGGAGTACTTGTTTCCGAGTTCGGTTTATTTAAAAAAAAAGCAACGCCATTTATCACGATCTCAATGTCCAGGAGTCAAACCGGCTCCCAAATGATCTCGGTTTGTTTCGGACTTTGTGAAAAAAATGTAGGGCTCCAACTGGAAACTGCGTCTATGCTGAACAAGTTGGTTGGCAACGTCTGCTTGTGTGCCTGCCGAAATGATAAGATGCAACACACCATTTTTGAAGTTTGGCAGAGGAATCTTTGCCCTCGGAGTAGGATTCCAGACGCAAATCATAATCCCTGTAATAGAGGATAGACTCCGGTTGGCATTCACTTCTTTCAAAAATTGGTCCCAAGTTTGGTTTTGAATTGTGAGGAAATAGGGATTTTCAGGGATTTGGGCCTCGGATGAATTCCCTCTTTTCTCGCCAACAAGAAGAAAGAGTTTGACAACATCCGGATCTGATGTGTTTGGTTGTGCTTTTGTCCATCTTACAAAAAATTAAGAGAGATTTTAAGTCAGAATCTAGGCTAAAGTTTTTCTAAGCTTGGATAAAATATTACTGTATAACTGCTCTAAAAAGGGTGAGCTAAATTTTACAATCAACCCTGAAGGTATCCGATCTAATCATTTCCTCCACACTAAGTCTATCCATTGTCAAGAAATCTTGAGTCTTCAAAAAATTCACAGCATCTAAATTCAAACTGCAATCAGAACATTAAAATCCTTCCAAATTATGCTCACTCCTTAATTTATTTACCTCGAAATTTCTTTTGAAGTCAATTCCTCTAGCTCTTCATTCCCAATCTTCAATCAAACAGGGTAACCAACCCCCGAAAATGTTCCCTGTTAAAGCCAAGGTTAAATTGTGAGGGAACTCGTCCTTATATAAATACTGCAGAAAATCAAATTCCCAATTATTTTTTGACTTATCTCGGAACCTTAATTTCAAAATAACTCGCCTCCAAAAATGGTTGGAACACTTTGCCCTCAACCAAGGGAAGAGTAAGTCGGGTCAAATCCTGACCCGAGACTGGCTCACCGTCAGCCTTGACCTTATCCGCTAATTTCTTCGCCCTCCCTTGAAGAAACGCCTTATGAGCTGGGATCCGAACTTTATCTTGTCCCAGGACAAACTCGACATCTTTGGAGCACATTTTTTCAAAATATTCACCAAGTCCTAGCCAGTCCAAAATAGGAAATGGTCCTGGCGGAACCGAGGTTAAGCTCATTGTGCAAGTCGACGACTCTGAGGATGAGCGAGGCATGTTTTTTGGATCTGTAAGATATACAAAATTAATCCTAAATTGGAAATATTGATCAAATCATAAAAGTTCACTATTTCTCACGATTAATGCACAATACCTGGTTTATTTGTACTAGTTGGAACAATCCTATTGCCTTTTATTTCAATTTTTAATTAATATACTTAATTTTATGACTGTCACAAACAGTAACGACCCCTTCCCGCCTCTAAATTTGAACTGCTCCTTTTCACAGCCTAATGTACATACTGTCTCATTTTCCAGGCTATCCATGAAATCCATGAAATTTTTGTTTCATGCAAAGCTACCTAGTTCAACTTGGCCAATGGTTATTTCAGGAAAGTTAAGTAGGCTTTAATTTTGCAAACATTGTTTGAATATGATTTATTGAATTGAATGTGAAAATATCACCCAACATTTGCCCTGGATGATCCAGAGGTGGAAAGTAATTCTCTGTAAAAAGGACAAGGGAAGGGTGTTATTGGAAGAGCTCGTTCATGGAGGAATCATTGTGCAGTTAACTTTCTCCGTCACAAAATCCAGCATAATCTATTATCTTGCTTAAACCGTCTTAAATATTTAGTTATTCTAAAAATAGCAAACGGCAAGAAATAAATATGCAACACAGCCTCGATTACAGGTGTATTAAGCTGTTCTGTAATCTGAGACGAATCTCAGATTCTCATCTTTATTTTCTTAACCGTAATTTGCTACCAATTCCGCTGGCCATGAATAATGATCTTTATCCGTTACCTTGTGGAAGTTGTTTTTATTTATCTGGGCGAATTTTATGTCTGGCAACAGTTAAAAAATTACTCATAAAATTTATGTACAATTTGGTCTTGGATTTTAAGCTTCGAAATTTTTGCAAATATTATAGCAGATTCTTTTCTACCTCTAAATCCAAACCGGTTTACATCCTATTTTTGTGAAAGCACCCATTAATCATTGTTTCACCAGAGACCAGAGTTTCAATACTGATTGAGCAGCACTTGCTTCCCAACACTTGTTCATTATCAGAGAGGATCTAGCTAAATCTCTGCCCCAGCGAGAATCAAAAACGTACCGGAACAAAAGATCAATCTGCCAACCCTTTGTTCAGGGTTGGCAGACAGGAATTGTAAAAAAAAATGGAATCATATTGCATCACATTTTGTGACCCTTCAACGCAACTGATTCTTTATAAAATGTTTTGTCACTTTTAGTCTTTTAAACCAACTCTTGTTTATATTTATTTGTCAACTGTGTGCCTAATAATTAGCACGATTGCATATATCTGCGGATTTAATGAAACTATTTGATTGATAAAGTTTCATTGATTGGAGACAATATCGCAAAATGATTTTTTTTTACCTTGAGAGGATTCTCATGATCTGGAATGAGGTTTTTTGATACTCAATTTTTTCCAGTCTGGAAATCCATGTGTACGAATCAAATTTGAATATTATAAAGTACATCACTCCAAGAAAATGAATAGTTCATTGAATCCCAGATAAATTGAGACAAACATCAAGATTTAGTGTGAAATTTATTTTGAGTAAGAAGCCCCGAAACCTTTTGGTATCATTAAACACAAATTGCGGACACTTCCTGGTTGCAGACAATCTCTTTTATTTTCCAAAAATCACTGACTGAATGCAACTCTAAATCCAGCATGGTCATTGCCATTCTTTCCAACAGACCAACTGCTATTCTACAGAATAAAATTAATAATTTAACAAATCCCATCCTTTATTTAACCAAACCAACCGTCGTGTCTCGTTAGGACTGTCAAATGTGTTTGAAAATAAAGGGAACCCAATTTTTTATCCGATTCAGGGTCGGAATGAGACGGAAAAGGAAATTGATTCCGTTTTTGACCTGCAAAACGGATTTATCAATGCCGATACGGACGAGAACTAGACTCTTTGTCAAAAACATTGTAACTGCGACATTTCCCGTTAATTAAAAAAATTGCCAATAACCATATAATTCAGGATTTGTAATGTTATTATAACCATTGCAAATCTATGACTGAATACGTTGCATTCAACTTGTTGGCAATTCGCACAAAAGTTGGATACTAGTGAGTAAATATTTTGCTTTTCCTTGATAACTAACAATTTTTATTAACCTATTTGAGTGTGTGTAGATCCTGCAACTTTTCTCTAAAGTTGTCTCAACCTGCCTCCAAGATTGCACTACAGCCTTACATTTCCAACCATCCAACGAGAGCCAATTATCTACTGGACGTGGATTTTGTTCAAAATTTTGTACAAAATTGGGAAAGATATCTGATGCGACACCAAGAACAATTTTCATGGTCGTAATAACATAAATCTCGAGTTACCAAAAATGATGGAGTGTCGAGAGACTTGAAACTCTTTAAACTGAACTAGGACAAACTCAATATCAATGCAGTATGAGACTCATGACCATGACCAAAACATTAACAAGCTGCAACTTAATCAGAACGAAAATCTGATAAAAAACATGCCACTATCTCCGTAAAAGGGAGGTTATTTTGTAATTTAACAAAGGCAAAATAAATGAAGTTATTTCGGATAACCAAATAATGCCACAAAGGTCAGCATAGTGTGAGAAGGAAGATCAGTAAAATGAGATAAATTCCGATATTATTTGAAACTATCCGGCTTGACCCCAACTCACTTATTTGTTTTACCAGTTGTGTTTCAAAGTCTTGCTGTTACCATTACTCAAGATGAGAGGACGCTTATACTTCAAATTTTACTGTTGATTCCTCTACGAATAGTTCTTATAATACCAGAGTTAGTTGGAAGATTAAATGCACAACTTTCAGTCATTCAAAAATATTCACTAGACTTTATTCATTTTCCGTAGTTTAGAATACATCCACCAATTGTAACTCAAAGTCGGATTTGTTCAATTACTGTGCAATCTTTGTAAGAATAAAAAATGAAAGTAATCCCAGCTCAAATCCTACCTAGGTAGATAACATGTCACTCCGTACGTTTTATGGTGAGACAGTATTTCGCCTAATCCCGTTTAAACTTTTTCCCCATAAATTCGAAAGTTTTCAGATTCCGTCATCTTTAATGCGTTACTAAAACTTTTAACTCTGTTGCTTTTCTTATCTTATCCTCATTTCTGATTGCTTTATTTTCTTTAAATGTGCCTGATTTTAAAGTACTAAATACTTGCTCAATCGCTGAACATCTCCAAATTATTTAAAATTGTCCCGCAGTACCGCATTGACTTCCAGTCGTCAACCACTCCAGCCAAGCTTCTAGTTCCTTACAAATCTTTCAAATATTTTAATTCTCACATCTCAGACAAATTTTTATGAAAAACCTTCCAAAAGTTAAAACACAAAATA
>JAAXNX010003672.1:0-10240 GCA_036491905.1 Folsomia manolachei
GCTTTCATTATTGGTAGTGAGTTTTGAAATCGGTGCACCCATTCTCAAACTACAGTGCATTTTCGGATGCAACTCGATAAAAATTTTGGTTTCCATATTGTCTTTTGAACACGTCCTTAAGGGATGGAATATCGGAGTTTTGTTGGATTGAAACAATTTTCCAAACAGAGAAAGTTATCAGGGAAAGAATACACGAAATTGAAGTAACTAGGGTTAAAGGTTATGAAATTGAATATATTCAGGGTCGTTATTATTATTCTATTCGTGGCAAAATACTTTTAATAAATAAGATTAATCTCTCTTTCCAGAAAAGTTTTCATCATTACCCAATAATGCACTGCAGTTTATAAAAACGCATGTTGTAAAATTTTCAAGGATAATGTAATTATATACATAAGTATGTTCCATATTCATGCATACGATAAAATGCTTATCAAAATATTTCAAATTCAAGAACTCAAAGGCCATCAATTAAAAGAGTAAGTCACGCATTCTTCTAGTCGACTGCTATTGAATCTCTGCATTCGACTAATTACCCGACATTCCTTCCCCTTATTCGAGTCGTTGTTCCGCAAACATTTAGACCAACCCCAAGAAAATCATGCCACGAGTTTGAAACCAAAGTGAACCGAATTTCGGTTACCGAAACAATTATGAGTTTAGCAGAAACTCTGAAACTTATTCAGAATAATTTCTCCAGATAAGTCGGCATTTGCTGAAATCCATTCGATGAAAGCATTATTATACAATCGCAGCGTCAAACTAACATGCTCCTCCAAAACAGGTAGTACTTGCAGTTCCGCATTTATTTCCGTATTCTCACCTGCACCAATTTTGGTTTCACTCACGTGAGCTGCAATAATCTTGAGTTAAAATTGTTTTCAACTCTGCTCCCCTCTTCCATTTAAGAAAACTGCTACAATTTACCCTTAGATTGGATTGAATTGGATTGCGTGCCTCACGAACAATGGCATATCCAGGGTATCAAAAAATATTTCATTTCGTTTATGATTTCTCGCGTGGCCTGCATCAAAACACTGCAAGAGAAACAACATTTGGTGAAATCTGATTTAAGGAAGAAGGCAAGTTTGCTTTGTAGTGGAAACGAATCATAATCCAAGGAACCCTATATATTACAAGAAGCAGGAAAAAAAACCAACAAACCAAGTTGCAGCTTGAGATTTGAGACGAACCCCTCTCCGACTTCGGTTAAGTACAAAAATTACACGCATCATGCGAGTAAAGTGAAAGGTTGAGAAAGGGAAAGTTGGGGTGAAAGTAAAAATTTAGGAGTTTTCACAACTTTCGTGAAAATTGGAATATCCTATGAATCTGATTTTTATTATTTGCTTATTAAAATATTACTACAAATGGGGTTAAGATATTCCAAAAAATAATTGAAAGTTTTCGTATAATTTTAAAAAAAATAGCAAACTTGATGTGCAACACATCTTTATAATTTATAGTGCTCTCGTAATCAGTTTCAGAGCTAACCTACCATGAACACATCAACAACCTTACGTAACAGGAACAATCTTGATTAAATGAGCTTTCACCGAAAAAAAATCTCACAGCTTACAAAAAACTGCAGTAGACTACGACCATAATCAGACGACCCCCTCTGTTCATGCAGCTCTTTTTTGTTGTAGTTACTTTTTTTTTACTTTTTCCTAGTTCACGGTCAAACTCAAGGCCCAAGATAAATACTAAGCTGCGTTATGTTTTAATAATCCGTTAAATTTCTTTGTAAGCTTTTCCTATTAAAGAAAGAATTCAGCCTTATCTACAATTCATGCTTTGTCACACACAGCATTCCTTTCAGAAACTTATACTCTAGCTCTCACTATACAGCTTAGGCAATGATAAATCGATACGTCATTTTTTTCAGGGTCAGTAAAATCACCAGTTGTCACTTACATGCGATACCATAACTCTAAACGACATGAACATTCCATTGAAGAAAGCTTTATTTGAATGCATGCATGCAATCTCACCAACTTTACATCGTTTCGTTATGCATAACAGATGATGAAGAGAATGGCAATGGGATAAAATGAAGAAAATGCATTTGTTGAAATTTGTCTCGTCTGAAGGGATGTGGAGCAAAGTAGCAATTTGTATGAATAACCGTGTCTGAGAGGAATTCCAATGGCAAAATTTGTTTCGAAAAATGTTTGTCTGTCCGTTCTCCTTTCACTCATGAAACTAAACTCTGCAAAAGTACTTACTCAATTTGACATCTTTCTGAAATGCTTTCTCCCCAAACTTTAGCCAACATTTCACAAAAAAATACAATACACTACATTGTTGAATACCTAGATAAATGTTTGCACAAAATATTCCTTAAATTTTTTAGATGTCAGTTCCAAAGACGCTCGCAACTTTGAGAAAATTAATGACTATCTTTAACTGCCCTACTATGATCAATTTCAATATGACTATGATTGAATGTCTATGATTTCAATACCAGGTTATCATCACTGATAAATTATCAGTTACTGCAATTCTGTATCTAATTTAGATTTATGTATGAAATCAAACAAGTAGTTTCTTAAACCGTTATAAATAAATTACAACAATGAATGGACTTACTTTATTTTCAATTGATCCGTATGAAATTTTCAGATTTTGGTCTTCTTTGTCACTTTTAGAATACATTCTCACAATTTGGCAATTACATTGCAAAATAATTGGCGAGTGGAGAACAATGCAATTCGCAAAATTGTAATAAATGAGGCAGTAGCAAAACTTTATTTCGTTGTCTTCATGATTTTAAGCTAAAAAATTCCCCATCAGTTGAACCGCTGGATTCAAAAATAGCAAAGTCTTTGTGACACGAAGTTTATTTGTTGCGGTGATTCATCATCTGAAGATAAGGAGTTATCGGTCAGCAGTTAAATTAAAGGTTGGATTTTTTGGTAAGTTACTTAACTAGGAGGAAGGGAATCATATAAAGGCATACATTTCAATGTAAACAAGTATCCGAAAACCGGAACCGGACAAGGAAAAGTTTTTAATTTTGAAATTTGGTTTGGTTTTACAATTTATTTACGTAGTTATCGATTGGGTAAAGGATAAATTAATTGATTAGTCTGATTGGGGTTCGCTTTTAGAGTCAATTTAGTTTTTAATGAATTATTTGAGAAATGCATCATATACCACGAGTTTTTTATGCACTGACGTCAATCAGTACTTAGGTAGTTGATGAGAAGTGATATTTTGATGAGGGAGGAAATTGCACCTTGTACTACACGTGTAATAACATTGCTTACAGTCAACAGTGCAGCCGAGATTATAATTGTTGGATTCTTATATATTTCAGGTAATACAGAGGAAAGAACTTAGTTCCAGAGTGATTGCATTCTTCTACACATTTTAATGATGAGTCTTCAATGGGGTATCGTCGCCGGGTTCTTGTACTTTGAAATCGCAGTGGTCGTCATGCTCCTGCTTCCAATTATATCTCCTCAGAGGTAAAAGGACATTTAAGACAAATAGCAGTAAATTTTGTTTGTATTTTTTCTGCTAAATGAAAGACATAATTGACTTGCATTTGTATTACAGATGGTTGAAAATCTTCCGGTCCAGAATTTTGGCCAGCCTGGGAGCTCAGACGCACGTCTACTTTTACGGGTTATTTGGATTGCTGTGTCTTTTATTCTTGGGTAAGTCCAGATAAAGAAATCCGTCGTTATAATCGTCACTTATATATGCTATTTATTAACTTCAGATGCAATTCGCGAGATGCGGAAATATTCTAATGAAGAATACGATCTGACTGTAAATCCCAAGGCTGAGATGCAAGCCCATATGAAATTGTTTCGGGCTCAAAGGAACTTTTATATTTCTGGATTCGCATTGTTCTTTTCATTGTGAGTTGTTTTCATATGAAAAAGGACCGATTGAGGACAAAGGGAATTATAATTTTGTTTGCATTTTTTAGGATCATAAGAAAACTCGTCAGCCTCATCTCTGCACAAGCTACTCTTCAGGCCCAAACGGAAGCGGCCCTTCGGCAGGCATCCTCCGCGTCTGATGCAGCAAGGAGACTGATGGATGGTGGTAGTGGTGGTAAGGATGCCAAAGGTCAAGGTGCAAATGATAAGGAAAATAGTGCCAAGGTTGCTAGACTGGAAACTGAAGTGAATACTCTGAAAGAAGGTAAAATTAGAACATGATTTTGACGTGTTCCTGGCATACTTTTAATAACACTTGTTTGCATTATTTATGGTTTAGATGTTGAGAAGCTGACAAAGGATCGGAATGCTGTTAAGTCACAGGCCGAAAGCGTGGCCAAGGAATATGATCGTTTGACTGAAGAATATTCTAAGCTACAGAAAAAAGTTGCAATTTCCGGAGGTGGAGATAAAAAGGGCGACTAAATATATTCCATAAACATTTAACTTTTCTCCGCCGTCCGCCTGGATATTGCATAGAATGAACCATAATCAGATCAATGTGCCCGGTATTATATGCATTTAATTTATAATCAAATCTCACAGCTTTTTTGCGGAAATCGGTTGATAACTTTATTACAAAATTGCGATGTGGGTTCTACATAGCTCGGTAATTTCTCTAAATTGTTTTATGATTCCGGATAACAAACAAAACCACTGTATGTATATTTGACTATTTCGATTTCTATGATGTATCATGATATAATCCTACCCACTCTCCACAGTAATACTAATAAAATAATTTACAATTATATTTGGGATTTTGCGTTGGTAATTGGTATTTATGTTTTGTCGCGGGGGTGTCAATGTGTCAGTATGTTAAAAAGTGTATCACAGTTACAATACCTGAAACTAGATTACTGTGCGGGTTTGTAATAATGAATTCAGGATTCAGTTAATATTTCTAACCCTTCTAAATAGTATTTAAAAAAACCATTAACCAAATAAATAAAATAAATGCACTGTTTATGGCGCAAAACAAAAGAACAAATGTGTTATCAGACAAACACATCAAGTGAGCGTGTCTGGTCAGTGGAATGTATTTTGAAATAGCTATTATAGACAAACTAAAGTTGACTTTGGAAATGCAAGCACAGAATGTGGCATGAGATGCAGTGTTAGAGATTGATTAGTTATTAGGTTCTTTTACTTCTAGTTGGACATCGATAGCATTTAAATCAGGAGGTAGGACGATGTCAGATTTTGCATTTTTAGTTTTTGCAGCCTTTGATACATTATGATCGGATTTAGTGCTCAGACTTTCGACTGCTTCCATTACAGTGTCAAGTACATCTTTGGCTACTTCATGACTCTCGCTGATACCATTCGTATTGGAATTGTCGAATGAGATGGAGTTTTCCACATCTTCGGAATAATTGTGATGTTGAACCCATTCGGAACGATATGGAGCAATGGGAATTACAAATACAGAGATGTCGTCAATCGTAGCAGCTGAGGCATCACTCATTTTCCAATTTTTGTCGTTAAACTTCCCCCTGTACAAAATTAATTAATTACAAATAAAATAGACAAAATCATTTATCGTCCAAACTTTCCAGACTCTCGAAATACAGTACCTTGCGTGCATAACTAGATCTTGTGCTGCAGAGACGTAGCGATATTTGTACCGATTTTGATCATGAGGTGGAAATTGGTCCAGGGTAGAAAAAACAATTCGTGAAGCAGTAGCGTTAGCAGTAACATCCCAGAGGCCATCTGTAAACAATTTTTTTGAGAAAAAATCAATGAAATGTCACCTTACAAATTTTATAATGATGAATTTTACCTGTGCCCATTACTATGACTGAATCGTCGTCTAAGTTATCGGTGAGGTCCAAAATTTTGACCTATAATACATTGAGGAGAATATTTTAATTAATTTGCAAAAGTGGAATATAGTCAATAGTGGGTCAGTGATGACTTACTTCAGGTTGAGAGGATAAAAATGGTTTGATTTTTATATTGGAACTGTGGGCATATAACTCATGATCTGAAAAAAGGCGTAATTAGTTTTAATCTATCATTAATTCCTTGCAGATCAGCATACCTCCAAATCCTCTCGTTACTCCAATGGTGGCTAACACGCGGCTCTTTAAAATGAAAACAATGGACATTGTCAACACGAATTACAGTAATTCAATTACTTGGCGTCAAAAAACCATAATATTACAGTAGAATGCTTACGCGTTTTCCATGGCCAAAGACAACGGGAAATTTCATATCATCTAAGGATGCAGTCTTATAAGTCCAGCCCTAATCAATAATCAATATTTACTGCCATCATTTGACTTTGGCATTGGACAACCGTGCTGTTGCTGTTTAATTTGATCTAAACTCACTGTCATATGTGCAGCACGGTACATGATTTTTGTTCCAATGTCTTTCTTCACGGGCCTTCGGAGGTATTCATTCGATGTGAAGTCATTCCCTAAAAGTTCAGGACGCTGGGCAGCCTAATTAATGTAATTAACCCATTACAATCGTAGTAAAGCTTTAAGGTTTGTTATTTTCTTGTACATGTAACTTACAAGCAGTCGAACACGACTTCTCTCAGTTTCTGGCGTAAAATCGCACGACAAAGGCACTGGCTCCGCATTTCGCATACAATAGATTGCTCTGGAATCCCCAGCATTAGCTGTATAAACCTTTCCCAATATAAAGAGGCAAATAACGGCAGTACAACCACCGTTAACGCCATCATATTTTAAATTATCCTCTCGAATCGTTTCATCCATCTCGTAAAATGCAGCCTCTAACGCCCCAACGATTAGAGAGTCTTTGGTAACACTGATTTGGGGATACCAATAAACACCTTTCTTCGTCTTGCCTCCCACTGACTCACAGAAAGGACCATCTTGAACTAGATGCACTCCAACCTCGTGTAATTTACTCTACAGCAAAATATTTCATTATCATTTCCGTACTGTCAGTTACACCTTAAAGATATGGAATAAAATAATAAAAATAATTACATTTAAAATATCGTGAAGTTGGGCTGCAGCTGCAACAGCGGCCCCAGCCCCGGCGTGGCCGTCAAATAACGCAAAAAAATAATAAGGAATAAGGATTTCCTTCCTTGGAAGGCCACCACCATTGCTACTCGTCCCATTCTCTTCCGCGTGACCATTCACTTCCGGAACATTCCCATTCTCGATAGGTATTTCGACTCGTATATGTGCAAAATGTACCCTAGCTTGATCTTCATTTAATTTTGACTTTCCAGAATTTATGGTCCTAAAATGAATTTTATCGTGTCAGCCTTTAAACAAATATGCCAAACTTATGCGACTTCTAACTCACTCTGCATATCCAGACTCCCAAGGTATGGAGGATAAATCCCTCGGAACTATAATAGGTCGCACCCCATGGTCTGCAGTAACCGTAATCTCATCTGAGCTATTCAACTGAAGAAAATGAGGTCTGGAGTACTCGTGTCGTTTGATTTTACTGCCTTCCCCGTTTTCATTTTGTCCACCTCCTCCCCCTCCTCGACTATTTTTTCGACTATGATGACCATGTCCATCTTCACCCGAATTTCTACTGGAATTTCCACCACCCCCACTTAACCCCACGACTGAAGCGTCAAGTCCAGTGTTACTAACCGCATTTATAAGTGCACTCTTGAAGCGGTTTATCATTTTGGCGTAAAAATAGTGTTGAATCCAGATATCTAAGTTATTTGGTAATGTCGTCACTCGTGTCGTTGATTTAGTCGTGTCTTGGGCGGAATTTCAGCGAATTTCAGAAGGAACAGGCAAATAATCTGATTTCATCCAAATTGTAAGGAAATCGTAACTTCCTTTTCCCTGTAATTTGGACACGCTACAATTCCAAACAAAACAAATTGATTAAGTTGACAAATGTCAATAAGTGCGTGGGATTGGTGAGTCACCAACTTTAGTGACAATCAACAACTGTATCCGCTTACCTTGCATTGTTGAGTTGGCCGGATATTCACAGAAACTTGTGGTATTGTTAAATTTTGAGATATTATTTTCTGAATTATTTTATCTTTTCAACAAGATTTCCAGATGTGATTTTATTGTTGAGAAAAAAACATTGGCCGGGGCTGGCTGAGACGGAGGAACTGCGCCACACTGTTTTTTTTAGATTTCAATAAATTCGGAACTTTTAAATCGAGAAATTTCCACGTTTTACTTGTCCTTGGGCTTATCAGCGGCTTTGTTCTGTATCATAGCTTATCTGAGGATAGGATAAGGTTATCTTTGGGCGGATAAGGAATGGTGAGTATTACTAGAAATTGATTCACACACGACACGTGTCTTGGATGTCGTCATTCGCCAATTAATTCAATCCCTGTAAATAATTTGGTTTTATTATAATTGTAGTCCAGCTCAATTGTGGCAGCAGGGCTGGGGTTGGCCGCACTGGGATTTGCAGGGCGCTACGTTCTCCGCAGAATGCCAAACATGGCGCAACAGATGAGCGAGGCGATGAAGACTTTACCCAATTTAGAAGAAGCCTTATCCACTAGTAAATATTATCGGGGAGGGTTTGAACCGAAAATGAATCGAAGAGAGGCCTCCCTGATTTTAGGAATATCACCATCTGCATCAAAGGCTAGGATAAAGGTTTGCAGAAATAAATAAATTCGGATTTGCATGAGTACTCCTACTAAAGTGCGAATTTTTTACTTAATAGGAAGCACACAAAAGAATCATCACCTTAAACCACCCTGACAGGGGAGGATCACCTTATGTCGCGTCTAAAATTAATGAAGCTAAAGATTTATTGGAAAAATATGCAGCAAGCGGCCCTGGACAAACGTCGAAAAGATCTTCGTCTGGAATGGGAGGAATGTAGACTCATAATTAGATTAGAATTAGTAACTGACATCAATTGACTTATCTTTTGTTAACTTAGGAAATATTCTAGTCGAACTAATTAAGTGATATATGGAATTATCGATATCACGAAATTCATAAAAAAAGTTGCGATGCAAAAGTAAAATCATTTCCAAATATTTTTATTGCTGTACAAATTTTTATTTCCAACTTCAATTATTGCAATGAAACTTATCAAACTAGATCACTACTACACAGTGCTTATTTTACGGAATCATTCACGTTTTAACACTACATCATGACTTTTTGATTTACAGGTTGAGTACTACGGGCGAAAATTTTTGACAATTTGAACTAAAACCCCAATATTGGCACAGAAGAAAGCGATTGACTCCAACCACACGTACATGAAGGCGTTACGACCTTCAAATTCAAGAAAATATGCCGGTAGAAGCCAAGCAATTTGAGCAAAGTACCATACAAACAATAGGATCAGTGCATTGGAAACTTTGATTTGCAATTTACAGTAGACAACTGGCAGCAAGCTCAAGTACCATAAAAAATATTGTGAAGTGCAGACTTTGTTGAAAATGACGAAACAGTAGGTTTGAACAAAAACTGAAAAACACAAGTCTCCTGAAGATCGAAAAAGAATAGCTGTGGCAAACAGTAAAATTACTTGAGGTGCAAAGATTAAGATGCTGACTAGCGCTCCCAATAATCCTGTAGTGTCCCAATTTAAGTAGAGCATGTAGAAATATGTGGAAAAATTGTGCCGAATGTCTTTTCTTGTGAGGTGATAGAAATAAGATTCTGCTAAAAATTCATCTCCGTAATAATAGTAGCAGATTATTGTTGGCAGAAAGAATCCAAGGACTGATCCAACGACGAGACGAATCCTATGAGAAGAGATGCACAAAATATTCTTCCACAACGGTAAATCTCTGAGGGCGTCCGTGTTCAACCCTTGAGTGGTACAGAGATATAATGGAAGACAATGAGCAATAGGATATAGCTTGAAATGTACTGAAAATCCGTAAATTATTCCAGCAAGTCCTGTGGCGTTTTTCTTAGCTAAAAAAAATGAATTATAAAATTAGAAAAAATCACGCTTCGTCACCTTTTGCAATAATTATTACGCAGAGGTAAAGTATTTTTTTTACCCAAAAATAATGTTGCTAATACAAGAGATAAGATGATGGATTCTGAACTTCCTCTGCTACAAATTATTATCGGCAAAGGGTTGTATATCCACAAATAGCTGCATCTTCGACTAAGTTTCTTATTTCCAGAACTTTCAACCAATGACAGAGAGTAAATCAGATAAGAAGTTAGGATGTCGAACAGACTGAACAGGATTTTTCCGTAGGAAGGAGATACGGTTAAATTCGGTGTTAGAAACCACGCCAGAAGTGGGGTGTAACGGTAAGTTTCACGACGGTAGGGAGATTCTCCTATAGTCAAAATAACAAGTTAGAA
>JAAXNX010003673.1:0-10237 GCA_036491905.1 Folsomia manolachei
TTAACATATCCACTCCAGTTGGATTGCTTGGTCCTTTGGGTGAGGTTCAGTGATCTGTGGTAATATTTGGTGAATCTTAAGAATCATGTCGGATCATTGTTTATGCAGGCCCGACCCTTCAAAATGTTTTTGGGAAAGGAGTAATCCAGAATTTCAAGCATTTGAAAGAAATATAAAACTTTACTGTTACCACTGTGTTGCAAAGAAGCTAAGGTATTACTTGCAAAAGTTTCATTTAAAAATTATAATTCTTTTCTCATCCGTCACCAGTGGGGAAACTGCATTCCGAAACATGACTAATTGGGTGAGATACGCAAAAAATCCACTCTGTAGGAGGCTTCACCTCTTAAATCCAGACATTCCGGTGAAGGTATTTTATTCAGAAGGTTCATACGTTCCATCTATTCCAGAAGATGAACTCAGAAACTTATTAAACTAAAAGCGTGTCCTGGCAGTTCTTGTGGGTTGATGATTAATATTTTTAATTTTTATCAGATCTTGTCTTGATCTTGTTTTTCTTATTGGATTGCAGATCATTTTGTCCACGATTCATGAAACTCTGATTCACTCCCGGGATCTTGCAAGGCTGCTTTGTTTCTTGCCGGATTAATATTAAGAACAAGTTTTAAACCCAATTCGTAATTGTGCATTAAGATTATGATACTTACAACACAATTTCTTTTTTGTTCCAATATTGACAAACTGCAAGACAGAAATTGCAAGATTATTATGTCGTAAATTTCTAATTAAGCAGAAGTACACTTCCAGCGACGGCATCTAAAATGGATAGTGTATAAAAATTGTAAAAAATCTCCGCAACAAATTTCCAATATTTTAAAAAGAAAAACTTAAATTGAATGCCTTAAATGTTTTGCATATTCGTTCACCCAGTTTATTACGGTTTCATATTTGTAGTAAGACAAAGAAAGTTATATATTACAATTGCTTAACTATCAAGTCTTTGTTGGATATGGCAAGAATAAGCATTTATGTACAAATTATTCCGGAATAATTATACCGTTGAATAACAGGAAATGAATTATTATTGGGAATTACCTTACATACCCAATTAGACATTGCTATACAAAAAAAACTAATCAATGTCAAGGTACAAATTAAAGTGACAATCAACCTGACCCATATTACATTTGGAACCCTGCTCATTTCAAGTAGAAGGTCAGAGTCGTCATTGTAAAAAAACTTGTAATGCAAACTACTTTGCAAACTAAATATTTTCAGTAATTTGGTTGCGACTCAAAATACTACACATTCTCCGCAGGAAGAAACTATAAAAATGTTTCGAATCCTTCTTTACCTGTCCTTTAGCCTATTGTCGTGGATCTACGTTTTTACCCCGGAATTTGCTCTCGTCTCCGGAGAAATAGTGGAACACAAAAATCCTTTACAACCTCAACTGCATAATTTAATAGAGACTGATTCTCTCTCCTGTCGGCAACACATTGTTGCCCACAAACTCCTTTCTGAACACTTACAGTCCACAGGCAACACACCAGTGACCCTTACTACCAGAAACCTGTCAGTTGTACCAAATTGGAGCAGAAATCAGTTCATTCCCAACTATGATTATCTAGCCATGAACAAACTTCGCCTGAATCCACTGCGGAACAAGGGATGGACTTGTGAAACTGTTTGGATTTATTTCAATTTAAAAAATTCATTAAAACCTAACTTCGCCATTCCCGAAATTGTCGGAAGCTGGATAAGAATGCAAACGTATGAATATTTACTAATTGATCACCGCAAGGAAATGAAGGGTATGGCGGACATGTTCAATGTTGTAGTAATCCTTCCAAATCCTACCTCTGAATCTGAACAAGTTTTCTACTCACAATGGTTTGTGGCATCGAGGATCCCTTACTACAACTATGTTCCTAATTTTTATGTTCTTTATCTTCACAACCATTCCTTGTGTCGACATGTTAATCTTCATACAGTTGTAGAACTGAGAAATATGAAATGTTTGCCTCTTTTGGGAAATAATAGCCTTCTGGAGAAGTATAACTTTTCCGAAAGTGTTGATTCGGTTTGGGTGATTCAGAACTTGTTTGAATTTAATGATACACAGTTAGAACGAAGAGATGGAGATCCATTTAAAGTCACGAATGCAAACCTCTACATTTTCCGGTTGCTGGTTAATGGAACACTGGTTAATGGAACCCGAAATAAGGACAGAAGTCCCGTACTGCAAAGAATTTACACAGATATGTGGGACATCCAGCACACATTTAAACATGGATGGGATCCAGTTGTAATTGATACGATATCCTATAATTTCCTGTCGTGCCATAAAGTCCCACGACTTGATTTTGAAATGTATTGGAAACCTTTCGAAGCCCCACTTTGGCTTGTTATTGCTCTGTCAGGTTTCGTAATGACGGTGGTTATTGATCTATTTGTTAAGTGGTGGCTCCATTTACAGCTTCATACAAGTTTCCTATTAATCTTAGGATCCTTAATTGATGAGTCTGGTTCTATTCCGGAGGCGTTAGAAAAATTAACTTTTATCCGTGTCTCCATTGGACCCTGGCTTTTGATTTCTGCAATACTAAGTAACGTTTATATTGGTCTGGTCATTCGCCGACTTAATTCTCCTTTGCCCGGAATAATGTCTGATACTTGGGACGATCTGATCTGCCCTGAGCCTGGATTGGAAAACTACAATGTTTCTGGAGAGAGGCACACTTCCCAAGCCCAACTACGACATGCATTCGGCATGGGTTGGCTAATTAAGCCAAATTTGACCCTGATACAGAGCCAGGTCATGGATAATAATGACTGCTTCTCAATCCTTCAGCCACTCTTTGCTCAAACTATTCCGGCCAGTTATCTCTTTATGGAGATCAACTACAAATTTTCGCATATGCTCATCTACATGCCGACACGGTATGAGGATATGACTGGTCTCCCGAACCGGAGGAAGGATATGATTTATCATTTTAGAAACCCAAAACTCCGATGGTTTCCTAAAGCTTTGTGGAAACCAGAGAACAGAGTCCGGGGTCTAACGGGTTCGGAGGAGTTGGCACGGGTAGAAAATGAGTTGACGACCTGTGGAAAATCCGTCTTTATAGAAACTTCAGGTCAGGTGGAGGCTTATCATCAATATCTAAGGAGATATTACCCACAAATAGAGTTCTATCAAGGGAAGCAAGGTTTGTTTGATAAGGTGGAAAATATAGCGTTCCGGACGGCCAAACAGTCCAGAATTCCAGCCAAGTTTAAAATAATGCTGGAAAGTGGGATTTACTCTAAAGTGAGGGAGTTTGCTAGAAAGCATTCATTAATTGAGAGTAGGAAACTAAGTCGACATTTGTTGGAGAAGGATTTGTCGCCAATAGTCGCTGAGGAGGAGAAAGTAAAGAAAATTGGGATTAAAGGAAGTGTTCAAACTTGTTTCATTATTTGGGTGGCTATCATTTCTGCTGGGTTTGTGGTGTTTTTGGTGGAGAATGGGAATGTTTTCAAATCATGGGTAAAACTTCGGCTAAGGGTTTATCGCCGGAGGAATTGGGTAATCTCTTCACTCAAGTAGGTATCGAGCTGAGTACGTTTATTTGAAAGGTAACTTTTAAATTCTTGTCTTAAATTATCTGGAATTTGTCGATAAATCAATAAATCTTAATTTGAAACTGTTCCAAGAAGAAATACGGCGTAGTAACTACTCATCCTAACTTATTTCTAGGTTGAAAAATAAAGCATTGTGTGAAATATCATGATTATGTAAAATTATCTAAAGTTAATTTTGTGTTTTATGTAATTCTTTAAATTAGGAATAATTCAAAGACATTGACTAACTCATCTAACGAATAATAACACTTCTGAATTGGAGCTCTTGTCCAAGATATTATCGGGATTAGACTGTGGAAGGCGAATTGTAACAAAAGGATATATTTTATTCAACTAGAATTATAAGATTTACATTCGTAAATGTATTCTTGTTCAAAAGTAATATTTGAAATAATCCAAAACTCAGTACAAAATATTTTTATAATTTTAAATTTAATCTATATCATATCCAGTCTCAGCACTTTTCCTACACGGATGCCTTCTTCGTCAGTCTTCAATTTTTTAGGAACTATGGCATTCTTCCGTTTACCTTTCGTTACTTTAACATTTTTAGTATCTTCTAATTGTTTAAGAAGATGAGCATTTTTAAGTCCAATGCCTCGATAGTAGACGCTAGGCAGGATTACTCGAAGTGGACGGGGTCTCAATTCAGTCTTTGATTCCTTCTTCTTGCCAACGCGGATATCACCAATTCCAACTTTCACATGGGGGATGAGAATTTCCATGATTTTCTTGGCTAATTTCAGTCCTTCCTCATTTTCCGGGATATTACTCAACATAAAATGAGTGGTCGGGCGTTTTTGTTTTTTCTCCAGTTTCTTTCGACCATGCTTTGTCTTCGCCAGCTTTGCGTTTTGCCGATGTCTTGCCCTTGTTAAATGATTTTTGTATTTCCACTCCCTATTAAATACAGAGCCCGAGCAAATGGCACACTCCCAACGATGCTTTTTAGTGTCATGATCCAATTCAATGTGATCATTCAAATAATTCCGACGTTTAAATGCCCTTGGACAGTTTGGAACGGTGCATTTGTAAGGGTACTGTCCAGGGTTGTCGTGAATCTCTTCCATGTGTCGGGCGAGGCCTTTAGGGGTGGAGAACACCTGCAAAATATTAAAAATAGGTTATTATTTTACACACGGCTCCAAAAGAGTGGCAGGTATAGCATAAAAATATTACCTTTTTACACCTCTCGCAAGCAACAGAGTGGTCTTGCATTTTGTATAAATCCCAATACGAAGGTTTACCTCGGTGAACTTTATCCATATGTGATTTCAAAGCGTTTGAACTCTTATACGTCAAAGAGCAGTCAGAGCATTTCAATGGCCTTTCTGTGCTATGGATTTTCATGTGATTCCTTAACGGGGCGGCTCGATTATAGGACTTTTCACAGCCTGGGAATGAACATCCAAAATACTTGGGCGCCTTCATGTATTCTTCGCACATTTTCTCATGGGTGGAAACTTTATCAATTGTAACAAAACCAGCGTCGCAATACATGCAAAAGTGGGAAGGAGGCTCGTCCGGTAGGCGTAAAATTAAGTCGGTGGCAGTAAAGTCTTCAGAGAAGGCAGAGGGTGTCTCTTCTATTTTGATTTGAACTTGATCCTCGTCTGGAAATATTTCAATTTTCTCAATTTTTGGAGCAACAGCGTCACATTTCACGAGAATAATTTTTAAGGTTTTCAATTCCAAAGGGGTTTTTGAGACAATCGGTTTAATATCCATGTCATCAATTTCATCTTTAACGCAGGTTTCAGCAATTGCCTGAAGAGCTTTAATTTTTGCGGGTCGTCCTGGTCCTCGTTTATTAATTGGATTTGGTTCCGACTTTGACTTTTTAGGACGCCTAGTTGGCGAGTTTCTTCTGCCTGACGGATTGCTGCCCTGTGTCGACTGAGGTCCGCTCGCCAGCGAACGTCTCCTTCTTGCTAGTCGTTGCGCTTTGTAATCTTCCCGTACATTGTCTTCTACTTCATCATCACTACTGGCAAATTTTTTCTGTTGCTTGTGAAAAAGTGATCCTCTATGTCTTTTGAGTTTTGCAGCAGTGGCGAATTCCATTGTACAACATTTGCATTTATGATTTCGAGACTTCTCATGAACGAATCTGACGTGAACTCGGAGAACTTGAAGTAGTTTGAATTGTTTTCCACAAAATTCACAAGGATGGAAGACTTCAAGGTTACGATGGACTGCAAATGAGAAAAAAGAATGTAATCTATGCTAGATTAGTATAGTAATCTTAGCTAAATACATTGTATAAGAATAAAACCTGTTCTTATGTGACTGCGCAGTGTGGTTTTAGCAGAAAATGTTTTTCCACATTCCTTACAATCAAATGTTGGGATTTCGTCTTTAGGACCGTGATTGAATTGGAGGTGGACCTAAAATAAGAAATAAATCTAATTGAAATTATTGAAACACCGACGAACAGGCAGAACCTGCCTATCAGACATTACGACCTTTCTATTCACCTTTAAATTTTCGGGTCTTGTAAATTGGAAGCCGCACAACAGGCACGGGAATTTCTTGTCGCGATGAGACTCCTTAATATGTCGAAACAGCGCTTTTTTATCCTTAGACTTTCTTCCGCACGCCCTGCACTCCAACTTTGACCCTTCATGATTATCTGGAAAGTGAAATTTATCCAAGTGCTCTTGAAAAGCCTGGAAAAGTTGAAATATTGAAATGTTCTTTCACTAAATCATATTATCTTTTCCTATTATTAGTTGGTTTACCTCCTTGGATTCAAAGCAACTCATCCCACAAGTGTCACAGGTCACACCAATCTTCATATGTTTCACGGCGTGATGGACCTTAATCCCGGACTCGGATGGAAATATGTCGGAGCACAGTTTGCATTGGAATGTGACCTTTTCGCCAGTCATCAGCTTCCGAACGGCGACCTGTCCTCCGCGATCCACTTCCAGGGTAATGTCCATCTTGGGCTATTTTGTGAGGATAGAGCCTGGCTGTAAAAGCAAATTTAATTTACTAAATTAAAATCAAAATTAGTCACATCATTTGACTCAAATGCACAAAAACAATACACCAAAGCATTATATTAAGTATTAGCTTAACGTGTAGTGTTTGCTTACCAAAGTTTATGATTTATCACTGTCACGAAAACATTACAAGAATTTGTGGACTGTAATATTTAAATTGACTTAATTTATTTTGGTAATTCAACACGTGTTTGGGTGGTATAATAATAAGATTTTGTGGATTTTGTTTGAGTTTTTTATTGATACGGTGAAATGTGCAGAGTTTAGTCTTTTAGCTCTCACTCCATATGAAAGATGCGTTGATGTTATTATTTATATGCAAAATTGATATTTCATCCATTTCAGCAACCCAACAGAATTGTTGGTTCGTGAAGCTAAATTTAACTGCTATAATTTATTAATTTCATTTATATAATTTTTATCAACTCGGAGTTAACGAGCTAGAAATGATGAGACGGTCAGATTATATAGAAAGCTTTTAATTTATCATGCAGAGTATGATAAGATGGTACAAAATCATTTGCATAGTCGGCAATTGAAAATTAATTTTGTATCCGTTAATCAACATCCTTATCAAGAGGACGAATCATTTAATGAATAACATAGTATGGTCACTGCATGCGTATTAATTACGAGACAATTTATTCTATCACTGGGTCACACTACATTTTATGACTTGAAGTTTGGTCAGTGTCGTGCTGCAAAATTTATGTTACAGGTTCAACCTTACTAGCTGACTGTTGCGATATTTGTTATAAGTTTCTACAATTGAGCTGAAATTAAAATGACATCATTTTTGGAAGCATTTCTCCCATCGTTTCGACGTAATTTGAGATACGCAAAATTCTTTCAGTGTCTGCCTTTTGAATGGAGTGAAAAGCAGGAAAAATTCATCATAAAGGAAACTATGCTTAAGCGAGTTGCAATTCGAACCTGGATAATTCTTGGTGGCTTATATATTGCGTTTCAAATTGCCTACTTAGCTTTTGGGAGACATGCTTTAGCAAACAAATTAGTTGGATGCCTAATCCTGACGGTTTACTGCTGCTGTTTTGGAGCTCGTGCGGAATTTTTGTCGGATTCCACTCTGATTGGCAACATTAACCGGTTGCTTAGTAGACAAGGTATTTGCAACTGTCAAAGAATGCTATTTGCTAATATTTTAAAGACATAAAACTTTGTTAATTCATCATCTTTATGAATCAGAGCCTCCGCCGAGTTTAAGCCAACTTATGCTCGCCATCCTGAAAATCATGTGCATCTCAACGGAACTGACCTACTTCGTGTTACCAACGGGATTTGCATTAATCGGAGTCCTTAATCCTTGCAAACCACCTCTTCTCGGATCCTTGGTTATGTGCGGGTCATCACCCACTTGGAAATGGATTGGTACTCCAATTCTAGCCAGTCTAGAGTTGGTTATGGCCATGCAATCCGGAGTTAGTGGAAGCTATTACGCAATATTCTCCCAGATATCTGGAGTTGTCCTGTTTTGGGGGAGATGCCAGAAGTTTATGGCGTCAAGGAATACTTCAACAGACTTCTTATTTGTTGGATATCGGCAACTCCAACTTCAAGAACGGATGCATAATTCAAGCTTTAGGGGAAGGATTCTACCCGTCTGCATTTTGTGTTTCCCTGTGATTCAGATTTTGAGTGGATTTGCACTTGTGGAACTATTTCATAAAGCGGAGCTATTTCAGATATCAATTTTTGTTGTAATGTACCTGGAATCGGGTCTGATTGGATTGATTGTTCTCACTTCGGCATCTTCCATTCATGTCAAGGCGGAGGATTGGATAAGCAGAGTGAAGTTTGCAGGTGGAGGTGCTAAAAATCTGTTTTTTCGAAGAGTTCATAAATCCTTCCGTCCATTAAGGTTGGAGTTTGGGAACAATTTTGTGGAGAGATTGACGCCTTTAATTATGCAAGAGTATTGTTTTCGGCAAACTGCGTCATTGTTACTTTTGGCTGGAAGGTAGGCGAATGCATTTAGAAATTTATCAAAGCATTTTTCAGGCAATAGTTTAAGTAAGCAGATCTACAAATTTCTTTGCATTTGTATATACATTGTAAATTAAAAGTTAGCCTTGGTTTGGTATCGGATTCGGGTAAATAAATTTAATTTTTGTTTGTTGATGAGATGTACTGTAAATTTTGAAATACAACCAGAAAACTACCTGTCTTGATCTGTTTCTCACTGAATTATACAATACACGCCAATGTGTTATTTCCCAAATAAAACCCAGTCCCTAAGCCAACTAGCAAAATAAGAAATGATGACCCCAAATTGGACACCAACTGCTGCGAACTAAACTCCAAACCTTTCCGTTGCCCTTCCATTCTAGTGGTATGTATAAATATTGCCATATCCATCCAAAAAACTTGGAATCCTGCTGCAATCACTTTTTCAAACTTATTTTTCACGTCAGTCGCCACACTCCCAACTTTTGGAAAGCGGAAATAGCGTCTTTGTGAAAACACGGTGTCCTCACTAACCACAAAAGGTTGTCTTGTCAAAGATGATCTTCCGCTTTCCCCAAATATCTTTGTAATAAAGTGTTTTGTATCTTTGTACACGGAATCTAGAGCAAAAACGGATTTGACACATTTCCCAATTTCGGCTGCGACTTTCTCAAGCTTTTCAAATTCCGTGATTTGTGCAAGTTGTCCTAAAAAGGAGAGTTTGTACAATGTTTCTAAATGCTTGATTAAACCACTATTTTCTTTTTCAAACTGTTTCACATCTAACGTATCATAGTTGATTAATCTCCTGCAACCTTCTTCTGCATGTTCTTTAGCGAGTTTGTTCCCTAAGCTGGCCTTACAATATAGACATATTCCGACCCGTTTTAAACTTGCGTTTCCTTCCCACACCTCACTCTGCCAGTTGAGCAGTCTCCTATCGAGTTCACTGTCGAACACTCCGCGACCAGCTCGAAATGCTTGAAGATGTTTGGGAATCAGGAATTCTGGGTCCTGACTAATAATTGAGGTCCCAAATATTTTAAAGTTATTCTTAGCCAAGTCATCCCAAGAGTAGGGATACTTGCTGGAAAGTGGGGCGAGTATATCATTTGTAACAACGCTTTTATACAGATTCGTAATCACAAGACAGGTCATCAGCCAAATTAGGAGAACTCGATTCGAGAGGGGGTTTGATATATGCTTGGTGCCATGTCCAATAGAGTGGAAAATACATTTAATCCAGTCTTGGAAACGGATTCACCAAAATTTTGAGAATGTTTGCCACCAACTACATTTTGGAAAAGGAGGAATGCAAATACAAGACATGAAGATGAAAGGACGGCGACCCACACGGAAACCGGAAAGGGATTCAAGTACCCAGACCAATCCAATCCAGAATGATCACCGTTAAGTGGGGAACAAGTTAGGAAATAAAAGCTCTTGTTTCCAATTAGGACTTGTTCATGGTAAATTTCGGATTCAGGTGAAACTTGTGGAATATAGTAGTTGGATGTGTCATACTGCGCCTCTAACATGGTTAGGGAGCTGTTTTTGTACAGGAGAGACAGCAATGCCGCTGCGACTCCGTCTTCTATCGAGACGTGTGCCACCTTTGATAGGATTTCGTGATATGAAGAAGTCGTGGTCAAATTTGTGATCTCCTGGAGATTTCT
>JAAXNX010003674.1:0-10234 GCA_036491905.1 Folsomia manolachei
CATAACATAACAGCAAAATTTGTAAATTGTTTATTTGAGAAATGAATGATGGTGTTTAGTTCAGGTACTAATTTTAATTAGCCGTTTCTCATTGCACAAGCTAGGCTTTTTAAATGTTACGGTATTTCTTGGTCAACGCTGTTGCTATCAAATAATTACGGTGGGTCCCTGCAACAAGATGGAAATGCCAGATTCAAAGGAATTTATGAAATGAGTTACCTTAAAACATCATTTCATGAAATAAAAATGAAGCTTGGCTGAATTTCTATGATGCAAAGGTGTCGTGTTTTAGTTGTCCTAGTTTGGTTTGTTTTTTTATCGCAGATTTACTGCAGATGCTAACTATTTGTTGTGATATGAGAATTGTTTTTAGACAGATGATGAATTGATGATAAGTAGTTAGCATGGTTTGAAAATTGTATCGCAAACAAATTATCGTGTATGTATTAAAATTCAGTGGGTTGAAAATACCTTAATAAGCACGATAATAATGCCCTACGCAGTTGTTTATTGTCGTTAATTCAATCGATAATTTATTGTTCATTCATCATTGTTAGGGCTGTTTGTGTCAGCGTGCTGTGGAACACATAGTCAAGCGATTGCGTATTGTTGGAAGGCACGGAATTTCAAATTGGACGGATGAATACTTGGCTTGGCAATTTTATTAGATGTATTGTTCAAAGAAAAAGTAGGTCATTTGTATCAAAGTACCTACGCAACTTTGCACATAGTCAGTAATCATACAAATCATAAAATTTCAAATCATCAGCATTGGACAGTAAGCAAATTAAACACTATCCGGCAATTTAAGTTAGTACTTGTAATTAAAAATTAATTCTCGGTATGTGTGTGGTTTGGTATGTTTTTTTTATCGAAATGTTGAAGTTTTTTCGTACTTTTTCGGAACTTGCTAATAAAATTAATGTTTATCAAAGGAGTTGCGAATTACATGAAACTCTCTCAAAACAAAGAAAGTATTTCATATTACGTTCCATATTGCCAAAATTAAAAGTAAATCCCTACTAAGATAGACGACCTATTTTACACGTCTATTTTTCTTTTGTGTGCGTATACTGGGGTTTCTTTCTGCCAAAATCAAAGCCGCTCCGTGTGCCGCAGCTCTCCAATACAATTACAGAACTTAAATTCAAACAACTATTCGAGTCTCTGTTCTGAATTTTGTTTAATTTAATGTTCTATGCGAAATGGGATTTTGCACAAGAGACTATTTTCTTTGAAGTTTCAGTTCTTGATAAACTTTGAGATGAAAATAATATAAGTATTACGCATTTATAATGTGTATGCCATCAGATGCATCAGGTTTTGTAATCCGATCATCGAATGCGTTGATCTCATTTAAATTTCAAAACAAAAAAAAAGATTCGGAATTGAAGGTGAAAGCTCAGTTTATATTAGCCTCGACATTCGTTTGAAATGATATCGTTTGATAAAGTTGTTTGTGTTTTTAATTTGACACAAATAGAGAACGAGCAAGCTCAATAAAAAGATGGGCGGTGGTTTGTAGTTTTTCGTAAAAACTTTAAACTAGGGATTGAAACTGAAACATCTTTTTTTTTACCGACTCCTATTTCGTTTCGAGCAATGCTGAACATTTTGTGGTTGTTTTATGTCGGTTTGAATCCTATTCTTACAAGAATTTCAGAATGAAGACAGTAAGAGAATATACCGTCAAGCAGATTTATTGCAGTAGCTTTTTACATCACTGAAAAAAACCTGCCAATGGAATTTTAAACCTTTCCAAGTTCAACCCGAGATTAAATGGGCGTCAGTTGTGATTGAATCACACTGATTTTCTGTCTCGTGGTACAATACCTCCTTTGATTTGACATTATTCTTTCTAATCCCTGATGCGTTTGGCTTATTTTAACAAATTGTGTACCTAGTTTTTTTTCAATTTTCTTTGTCTAACCCGCCCACGCTGATTTCCTTCAAGTAAAATTCTTAAAACTTTTGTAACTTCAAATAAATGATGTGTGGATAATGGGAAAGTGTCATAGAGCTGTATTGTGTGATGCATACATGAAATTGTACATGTATTGTTCCGTCCGCTACGGTTCGGTCGTCACTATCCCGGCTTTAAACGGTTACTACTGATCCTGTTATGTTACTCAGTCGAAACGTGGTAGGTAGATTGTCTATCATTCATTCTCAAAATCAGAAAAAACAATTTATGGATAGACAAACTTTAAATCGTGTGAATTATTTATCTTGTTGAAAAACTTGGCTGAAGCTGGGTCGGCGAAAAAAAACTGCATCATGTTAACGTTGACTTTAACTGTGCTGAAGTCAAAGATAATGGTTGACTTGAAGAATGGTGCAATTTTTTGCTTGTTCTCTCATGTCTGATGCTTATGTACCTAAATAAATGGAATTAGGTTACAACACTCAAGAACATGCTAGCAAAAAACTCTGGTACCGTTGTTTCTCTCGCTCAAGTTAGGTTAGCCTCGTATCACAATAGAATTACAAATTTCTACGCGCTTATGAGGTGAGGATAGATATTGAATTTTAGAAAAACTTGTGAAATAACAATCTCATGCGAAAATTTGTTACGATTATTTATTTGATATCGGGTTGGTCTTGTGAAAACTTGGTGCTTTATCAACATTTTTTTCAAGAACTTTTGATAACTAAGACAAATTTGATTTATGTAATGTAATATCTGTATTTAATGAATTTATTGTTTTATGGGAGGTTGGAGTATGTACACACATGCATATTTCATTAATACGTAATTCATTTTAAATTTTACTGGAAAATTTACAATCTGCTTGTTTAGCAATATTTTTATTATTACAAAATAAAACTAGCATCCAAAGTTAGCTAACTGGCAAAACAGTTTTTTGCTAGATCATTCAATATATCTGTGTATTTCATTCTGAATGAAATAAAGTTTGGCTTTGTCACATACAAAGACACACAACAGGCCAATTTCGTTGCAGAGCTAGTTCGTAAAATAAGTGACGGAAGAACGTACATCACATCGTGTAAATGATCTTAATTGACGGATTTTTTACGCCGTTGTGTCAATTACAACTATTTGCAAAATGACCTTTGTGACTTTCAGTATTTTTTGGGTTCGCTCTTCAAGCGTGTATTTTTAATCGGTTGTTATATGATTTGTTGCTTTTCAGTATAATTTTTTGCATGTTTTGTATTACATTGCATTTGGATTGAGCTTTGTTCAACAATTCATTTCAATTCTGATCGCATGGAGTTGAATTGAGTTTTTTAAAGGTGACCTTTCTTGTTTCCTCCATGACATACTATTTCCAACGAAAAGTCATTGTTTAGCTTTTCTGCAGGCAGGCAGTATTTCAACAGAAACTGTTTGGAATTTAGAGAACTAGGTATTCGTAATGATATGCACGGTTGATTGGAGTGGAAAATAGAAACCTAGTGAGGCTTTGCTAAGTAAAAAACACAGTTTGTTGTATCATTCAAATAATTATGAGAAACCATGATAAGCAACAAAAGCTGTTATTTTGTATTTTCAAGTAGTGTAAAATTCCATACTTTAGTGGCCAATTTTGAAATGTTGCTAAATGTAGAATCCATTGCGAAAGAGAGGAAATACGGTTAGCAGTAAGGTTATCGTGCAACATTATGTCCTCCATTGTTATTTTAAAGTCGGTACAGTGAGATTGTAGAAAATATCAAATTGACGTCCATCAATAATCTCGTCCATTTTTATGGCCAATCTATGAAATGAAATTCACGATCGAACAATGACTTTTGCTGTAATTGGTAGGTGTTCATGCGGGATAGCAAACCATACAATTATTGTGATGGACAGAATTGATGTAACTTTTTAGAATTTATAACTAGAGATGCATTTTTGCGTTTTTAACTTCAACAATGGGCAACTATAAAAATGATGAGATTTGCGGATACCTTTGCCAGAGTTGTGATATTAGTCGTGTATGTGAATTTTATTAGATTTGTAACTGATGCGATGAACCGCATTATGATGGACAATTTAAATGATTATCAAAGCACAGATACATTGTTCATGATATATATGTATGATATTATTATGATATTGAACGTAGAACCTGCAATCATTCGTGATTGAATACCGCACAGGCTTCGTTTCGGAAACTTTCAATTCGTGTCATTTACATTACAGAATATTTGTCTAATTCATGAAGTGTTATATGTCAGTTTAAAAGAATCAGTTCACGTTTACCGTTCTGCCTCATTAGTCAAACACAAAGAATACGAAGCTTTTCGAAGTTTTGGACTCATTGGGTCAAATACGAAGAAAAAGATTGTTTGAAATTATATTTTACAACGACTGCCAAAAATAACCTACAAATTTACATGATCAATGTTTAAGGAACCCTTTTTAATTTCTGTGTGATTTCCGTTTGATAAAGAGCCAATGTATTAACGTTAATGAGTAGTGGTTCTATGTTTATCGCCGTACATCATTCTGTTCGAAGGTTTCTGCGTTAAAATATAAACATGAGTACAAAAACTTAGTAGCCTTCCAATTCGAGGGTGGGTAGACTGTTGCTCCAATCTTATCTCAGCTTTACAAAACCTAGATACAGATAAGTAAGACAAGGTAAAGAGTACCGAGTCTAATTTTCAAACTATTTTGTCTGCCTCGATTTCAATGTTTCAGAGGTCTTTTGTTCCGGTTGATGTCGGCATTGGCTTGGTTGGCAAAATACCCGGGTTTTTAATTCAGAGTGAGGTAATGGGAAGGGGTTATATCTTCGGATGAATAACGCTTTGGCCGAGCTTCAAAGGTTTTCATTAATTTCATGCAACCCACCAACTCTGCCAAGAGTGCGGCTACTTTCGTGTCATCGTGCACGCGATAAAACAAGAACCTCATGGTTAAAAAAGTGACTAAAGTTAAAACGTACATTAAATCAAATGGATACTTTCGGTGAAATGATCCCGAATTAAAGAAACTTTCTTTTCTCCGTTTATAAGCCACGCGATGAAACACATTATACGTACCTAACCGAATTGTTGGAGTGAGCAATTGTGTATTTTTTGTTGACAAATTTTTGCTTACAGTATCATTTTTTGTTTCAATGAAGGTATTTTTGCGGAACAATTATCACATTCCTACCTCACCTTCCTTGACGGATGTGCCAAAAGTTTAACCTGGATACCAGCGAATTTACCTTTGGAGTATTTTCACATTTGTACTCTGTTGGATCTGTATACGATAAGACAAGTGGATAAGTGTTAGAGTTGTTGTCTGGTCTAGTTGATAAGGAAAAGTAAAAAAAAACGTGGATGTGATTATGGTGAGCACAACAATGGTTTCCTCATCCGACGTGAACGCAGGTGGTCTTCAGCACCAACAACATCACGATGTCCCCTACTCATCCCCGCCTAATATTATGGCACCCGAATTTCATCCGGCTCACATGNAAAAAAAAACGTGGATGTGATTATGGTGAGCACAACAATGGTTTCCTCATCCGACGTGAACGCAGGTGGTCTTCAGCACCAACAACATCACGATGTCCCCTACTCATCCCCGCCTAATATTATGGCACCCGAATTTCATCCGGCTCACATGCCACCGGATTGTGCCTATTATCCTCCACCCCCAGAGTCTTTCTACTGTACTCCGGATGGATATCCACATCCCATGTGTCAACTTAACACGGAATATGGTAAGGTCATTTATTTTGTGCAAAAAGATTTCACATTATTTAGCGTGAGCATTTCTGAGCTTCTCTTTTCTCGGGTGATGGTACATGCCGTATTTATGTAACGATAAAGACAAGCTGTTACTCGTTTTGAGCTATCTGGAGTAAGTATCTTAAGAGGTGAATACAGATAAGCAGATGGCTGTTATGGGAGTTATGTAAGGGAGAAGATGGCGATTGATAAGCCCATGAAAATCATAGTTTACTTGGGGAGTTAGACAGTTTAACTGTCACAGTTATACGACATAGACACATATTATAGCCTTCTTCCTTGGTTTACTTGTTGCTGACGGACTGACAACTCAGTCAGGAACAACAACTAAAACTAGAGTAGACAACACTAGCCGGAGTAAGTAGAGAGATCGACTAAAAAGAGATCTATTTTTATCCAGGGTTTATTTACTAGGCCATCTCTATTTTCATTCACTGTTTACCATGTAGTTGAGGTGACGTAGGCGATTTGCTAATTCGCATTGCTTGTATATTCCGAACAAGTATATATGACGGGCTACAATTGTAGCTATGAGACAGACTGTCATTGAGTCTGATTAAATACCTCAATTACTTGGGATTAGAATAAAGGGCTTGTAATACAAATTGTATAATTTGACCAGCTCACTCAAACATCAATCTCCAGGCTCCGACCCACGTCACTTGTTACTTTTTGTGGGCGTTTTGTTTCTAAGTTTTGTAGTTCTTGTAAATTTTATTTTTCCTTCAGATGTGCAGTACATAGAGTGGGTCGTAAACAAATATACGAGTTCTTAGAACTGAGATGTATATATGGTTTGGTGGAGGTGAAAAAAAATGAGGAATGGCAATAGATGGAAAGGAAGAGGGAGGATGATGGAATTTAGTGTTTCATGAGGTGTGGTATTTCTGCTTCCCTGCAATGGAATCTTTACGACATTTTTGACGACAGAGAATTTTACGGGTATTGAAATTTGCAATGTTTTCATCACGAATGTTCACCTTTTACCACTCACTTTCTATGTACTATTTCCACTGCCAAAGCTAAAGTGAATGTTTGAATTCTGTAGAAAAAGTTTGAATGGCGTATTTTTTTCTCATATTGTGGGAATTTTAGTGGCGAGTTGCATTCCTGTTGCATTTTCTATAGTTTTCTTTACATACATGCTTTAATTGTTGGGAATTGTATTTATATTTCCAGCATTAACTTTTCCTTTATTGGAACGATTTATTTTTCAGTTTAAAAAATTATACTTTGTTATCTGTTAATAAAAGTATTAATTTCTGGAGGAATTTATGGATAAGGTTGAGATTATGTTCTCGAGTTTCATTCACGTGTTTGATAAACATGACACTGTATCGTATGCCATGCGAGAGCATAATTGTATATTTTGTCACAGCACTTGTAATTGAAAGCTATGATGACAATTTTACCCTCCTTAAGTGAATCATTTCAACTTAATGTGATGATGTGTCGAAATCTAAATGGATGGTTTGGAGCCTGAGAATTTTATGATCGAAATATGATACCGACCATTCCTTATTCCTTAATATTATAATATTCAACTGGGATCATATCACGGTTATTTGGAGATGAAACTTCTTTATGAGAATGTGTTGTCAGTATGTCTGTCAGCATTTGCGATAAGTGGATGTGTTCTGGTTGCGTATTTATAATCCCTTCGAACTTATCTACGAAAATAAATGTCACTTGGTGGGACGATTCACTATTTTGCTACATATTCATTTGCAATGATTTAGTTCTTTTATTGTTACATGGTATAATCTTACATAATCGTTTTGCATTGTGCAAATTCGTCGTGCTCATACTTGTGCTAAATTTAAGACTTTACATTATCTAAAAATTAGTATAGCCTTACTGCTGATCTTTTGCTAACAGCTTTTTAGTGCTTGGATCCTAATATATTTGTGTAAGAATAGTACAAATTGCTTCTTTTTTATCTCTAAGTGTTATTACATTACAAAACAATAAATTGAAGATCTATATATAAAGAAATTCTAGATCATTACATCCACTTTACAGCTTAAGGGAAACCTGGCGTTTTTATTTTAGTGTCAAATGTCGTAAAATTTACTTTCTTGAATGTACCTTTTTGTTATAGTCAATGTTACCCACCATTTTTAGATATTAGACAAATTTTTGCTAAGTATGCAGAAATCCGGTCACTTGTGCAAGTATCATATAAAAGGAAATCACAGCTTGAGATTCCTCCAAAAATCCACTTATGACTTCACTTATGAATATGTGATGCATAATTCGTTGGTATTATTTTTAGCTGTCTTGCCTCTTAAAATACTGTCAATCTCTTTGGTGAACTCATTATTCATTTTGCAATAAATAACGTGGGTGGGTGGCTATCATGTCGCCAATGCAAAATCGCCAACACATTTCAGGGTGTGTTGTATAGTATCTTGTGCACTTGCATTTTCGATTAATCTAGTTTTTTTTTCAATCCGTGGGAGGAAAATAAGAGTTTTTATACGGCCAGTTGCTATTAATACATCATAAACAAGATATCAATGCTCTCTCTGATTCTTTCATCGTACAAAAAATATTTTTAGACAGCACGCCTTTTAGAGCACTTAAATTGATATGATTTTGATTTCCCTCTGTCATCATTTTCATGAGTTATGAAAATTGATTTGAACCCACAGATATGTCAGTAGACGACTTTGATGCAATTGAACTCATTAAATCTTACTGCGAATTTTCGAACGGCAAAACTACTTACTCAATACTATTGACTTTGATTTATTACTTAAAACTGAAAATTCAGACTGTTTGCAAACTATAGAATCTGTAGTACAGATACACTCATGCATTCCAATAATTACAGCTAGGTGTGTTATTTATTCTGCAAGTTCGCGTTAGCAATAATTATATTTATTTACTGTGAAACGAATTATATAAGCCTTCAGTGGCATGACACCAACTAACATGGAGCATGGACGGTACACATCATAACAGGTTTGACGAACCACATTATCCGGCTGTTAGTGGTCAATATAATGTTAATGTTGGTTTGGTTATTTGGTTTCCTAAAGTAATTACTTGTTAAGTTAATAGTTTGGATGGTTTGTGTTGGTTTAGTTAAGTTTGAATTTTTCAGCATTTTACATAACGCTTTAAATACTGAAGTTCGTTGCACCAAACCCATAGTCAACTATTCAGTAATGTAACTACGAATGTGACCATGAAGCCTGACTGTACTATAATAGAATCTTTATACAGATATCCCAGCGAATCATGACATTTTTCAGAGCTGCATTGTTTTGTTGCTCAATTGTACTCTTTTGAAGTACAATAATTTTACCAACAAGGATATGAGACACATTTTATTTGAGGGAGTGGAGGGAATTGTTGGCTCTGTTAATATGGAGCATAGCTGGGTTCTATTTTATAAACATGACAATTCCACAGGGAAGGTTGACAAAATGACGAATTACGTGTAGAGACATACTATCTGTAAATAACATAAATTCAAAAAAAGTATTGTTATCTATGTGGGCTATGTTGAAATAGCAGAGAAGTAATGTTCATCCCACAATCAACCCATTTGCAGCATATGATGTGTTTAGAGGATTTGTGACGATGATAATGATGATGATGGCATTTAATGGTACGCTCCGTTGAATGGATGGATGTTGATAATTTCACGGAAGGAAGCTGCTTATTTCCACCTGCTTCGTTCGTGTCCTCATCCGTCCAATTACAAGATACAATTCCTAACGATGCCACTCATTCTCCTATTGTGTCTGTCATGGCATTTGACGACATCTCAAACTGACTGATTTGATTCGGATTGGATTTACCGACAATGAAAAAACCGACAATGAGTGTGACATTCTGTGTCATTTACTGCCTTGGGGTTGGGTGAAAGACCAAGATTCGTGGATTAATTATCTCGATGTAAAGAAAGCAATGATAAATTCGTAGTGTATGCCAATTATTATTTGCATACTGTTTAAAGAGAAAGCACCGGAAATCTCATCAAAGCACTGGATTCTATAAAGATTTTTGCATCTGCATGTTTGCTTGACTATGAGGAAAATTGGTTTACAATTTGAAGCCCATTGTTCAGGGAACATTTTTGTCTCTTTTGACAACCTCAACTAGTATATCTGTCTGAGGTTGGCTAATTTAATAAACTTAATTTTGCTCGTTCCATTCTGTCTCTCTTTTCATTTTTAATTTTAATCACGCAAGGTTAAGACCGGATACGTACTCTTTGCAATTCCACAAAATTTACACCTGCGTGTGGCTTTGCTACTGCTTTGCTTTTACATGATGCTTATCTGCAAGTATTGCAAAATAATTTAGTTTACTCAGGAAGCATTTTATTCAGAACAATTGACTAATTTTGTTTGTTATTCTTAATGCAGGTCCTATGACTGTTCCCCTCGTGTCAACGAGTTCATCCGCACCCATTCCTCTTCCAATGCAAGTTCCTCCGGGACACGTTGTACAGCAGATTGTGGATGAAAATGGGACTCTGAGACATTTAATTGTCTCACACCAACCTCCACTCATTCCCATGCCT
>JAAXNX010003675.1:0-10232 GCA_036491905.1 Folsomia manolachei
AGGGTCAAGTCACCCGGGTTAACGTTTGAAATATTCAAATAAATCAACCAATACAGGATCGTGAAGCACACGAAGCAAACTGGGAACACGACGCGGGAGTACCTGTCCAAGAAAGAGAGTCATTAATGCGCAATTAGCTACTGCGCCGTTGCGCGCGCAATAAAATATTTTGGCGACTTACTTGTCGATATCTGACGGAGTAATGCCACAAATCTGATTGGGATTGATGGGGATCCGAATCTTTTTTGGGGTTGTAGGAGCCTGCTGAGTTTGACCAACTTTATGTCGACTCGCTTGCACGCCACCGTCATCGCCGCCGTAATAATGCGCGGAATGACGACTACCCCGCGGCATGTGATAGGCTCGTAGGGCCTCTTCTGCCAGTCGCTCTTCTTCCTCTTCCTGCCGTCGGGTTTGCTCTTGAAGTGCGAGAAGTTCAGTGGCAATTTTTTGCATGGCTGCGAAACGGTTTTTTCTCATTTGAATATGTTTCGCGAGATAGGACACTGTCGCGTATTCCAGCAGGGCGGCAAAAACCATGACGAAACAGGTGCCGAGGAAGACGTCGATGGATTTGACGTAGGCGATTTTGGGGAGTTCCTTGTTCGTGGAGGACATTAGGGTGGTCATTGTGAGGACCTGGAGGTAAGGTAGATTGTGCGAATAATTTGGCGAATAATGTGCGAATTAGTGCCAATTTTGTGTCTGGCTTACCGTCGTGATTCCGAGGTAAACTCGGGCCGGTGCAGCATTTCTATTAATCCAGAACGAGATCCAACTAATGACAACGATTAGACTGGATGGGATGTAAACCTGGATCAAATAGTAGCCCATGGAGCGAACAAACTGGATTTCACAGGCTAGTCGGGAGTAGTTTCCTAAAGAGAAAGTTTTCTTATTACACCAATTCTCGTTACCATGGAAACAAGTGTGGCTTACCTGTGCTCAAACTAATTTCAAAAGCTTTCTGCCGGTATCCCAGAACTTTGAATTGTGGGAGAGAAACCTCATTTGAGACACCGACAGAGCCGGCACCTTTCGCCCATTTGTAGCGGATGTCGGACATGGTGTAGCCGACTGGAGGAAGGAAGTTGATTAATAATTTGTCAATAATTAACTGAGCATCTCTTACAAGACTCAATTTCCAAGTTGCATAGTTGCGAGTCCATCGGGAAGTAGCGGAGATCCATGGCACAAGTTGCCGTGACGGTGAGACGCATGGAGCTGAAGATAAATGAGAGCATTATTTATGCATGGAGTAAGAGATGAGATTACTAGAGATTGCAATTTGCACTCACCGTGTAATTTCTCCCATGTCCGAAATCCGAAGGAACTCATTACTCGTTGTGGCGGTGTGGAAATAAGATGTTTTCTCATTCACGAAGAAAGTGTCGGGAACCCAGATGGATTTTAGGAATTCAGAGCCAACCTGGAAGCACAAATTAGAGGGTTAGCTGAAGAAAGCTGGCTAATTATTACTTTCTACTTACACTCAACGTTCGGACGCCTTTGGGACCGTGGAATTCTAGACGAGGATCCTTCCACATTTGTCGGAACTACGGAATTACAACGGAAAGTTTGCTTGAATAAAGATTGTGTCGAGATTTTTGGCATTTTTAGAAATAATTACGTAAAAATCTGTCGTAAAGTCCATCAATACTTCGGAGAAACTTGAGATGCTCAGGACGTACATAGTTACTGAAAAAAGTGAGCATATTTTTTGCATAATTAGTGAATAACTCACTAATTGTCAGAATTAAGTACCTCCAACTTCCACAGGCTCAACTGCAATAAAATAAAGTTAGTTTTTGCCTCATCTTTTGCAAATTAGTGTGCAAATAAATCTCGTCTCACCTCCATAACTAGGCCGAACTTTCCTATCATAGTTAGTACTGAGGGCGTCGAGTGTCTTTGAAATATTTTTGGAGAGTAAATGAAGTTCTGCATAGCTTCGAAATTCCCCATTCCCCGGAGGTGTCGGAGCTGTGGATGGAGATCTTTTGGGCTTCTTTAAAGAACTGTATCGCTTTGCAAAGGACTCTGTTTTGAAACTGGGTGCCTTGGCGAGGGAGGGTAGCGTCCAGTTGTTGTCTTGATGGGGTGGGTTTTCTTGTAAGAGACTGGAAGCAGAGAAATTTGCGGATTATTTGCGAAATTATTGGCGAAAGATTTGCAAACTTACAAATGGTTATGCATCCGAATCCCGTTGGCACATTGGGAAAGCACCACCAAACAGATTAGGCTAAGAAAGAGGATCTCTTTGGAACTGAGGAATAATTGGGATAAACCAGGTCCCAGGTTTGGCAGCATTTTAAATTAATAATATTAATAATCCTATTTATTGCGGGTATTAGAAGTAAAGAGTTCGGAGTGAGAGTGAAGGAGAAAGTGGAGAAATGGGGCGGAGAGCTCGGAGAGAAAGCAGGAAGGAAAGTGAGCAAGAATAGAGCAGAGAAAGGTGGACTCGGGCTATAAAATGGTTTAGTGGGGCAGTACACAGAGAAAGTCGGGCTACTTCGGGGAAAGGAGAAATTATTGAGCGAGGAATTCTGCTCACTTTCTTCTATTCTGGAAGGAATCGATGTGGAATTCAGGCAGTGGGCCAAGAAATCTGGGAGAATGCTCTGTAATTGGAGTGTGGGGTTTGAGTGAGAATTTGGTAGAAACTTTGCCATTTTTTGTGGAATTGTGGCCACTTGAAATGTGACGGTGTTTGGTGGATTTCCACGTTTTGTATGGGTTAAATGATGGCATTTAATGAAGGTGAAATTATTAATGATGCCTTGGCTGAGATGCTTAAACTGTGAAAGAGGGAGTTATTTTGATTACTTCCATTAAAAGTTGAATATCTTTTGCAAATGTGTAATATTTAAGGTTTATTTGCATGTCTAAGAATATCGTGATTACATGAATTCTCGGAACAATCAAGCAAGTTTTGCATGAGATTCATTTTCATGCATTGTTGCAAATATGAAGTTAATCGCTTTGCAAATTTTGCAAGGTAAGAATAAAGTTGTATGTTGTAGCGGTGCATGAAAGTGAGTGAGACGGGTTAGTTCCCTTGTCCTTTTCATACATACGTACAATTGCATGCATAGATGGATGGCTAGTGTCAAAAGATAATTAGAAGCCACTCCATGTAAACATGTTAATCCTGATAAAAGTCAGACTTTATCCTGGTCACGCAATTATTACTTATATTATCTGCTGAGTTGTTTTAATTGCAAAAATAGTAAACAGTTTCAGCCTGGAGACGCAATTGAGCTGCTGTAAATCCAAACTGAGTTAAAAACGCAAAACATTCTCATAAAGATATCAGTATTTATTTGTGCAATAGTAATTTTCCATTGCAATATTTTCCCATCACTTGCTAAGCGAGTCTGGAGTAAATCCGATCCTCTCAATCGTCTGTGAAGTTCACAATGTGAACCACAATCTTCTTATCAGCTCCTTATCGAAACCTAATTGTGCCTGGATTTATTTTGAAATGGACAAAAAAATTGTTCTGAATTTAATCCTACTTCTTTCCTTAATCTCTGCAACGGTGCAGGTATCCCTAAATGAGTTTATAACTCTGACACACGACCAGAAAGTTAAATTAGACAAAGTACGGACAAAAATGAGGATAAGTTAAACTAATTTTAGATATATATCCTGGTAAAGTTCCCAGTTCTAAGTAAATATTTCCTTGTGTTTCCCAGTATCGTGACCTTGTGGCTAGTGACCTGCCCTATGATTATATGAAGACGGATGTCTACCTTATTCGGTGGTTAAGAGGTGAGCTAAATTTGAAAACGTAATTGGTAACTAGTTAGTTAGTAATTTAATTATGTGTTAGATTCCGGGTTTAATATTGACAAGGCTGTGGAACGAGTGAGAAATGTGAGAAATGTGACAATTTATGCGAGAACTTTGCAAAAAAAACAGTGCAAATAAATGTCTACAAAAATTGCAGCATATTTTATGGCGAAAAGAGAACCGGATGGACACAATTCTGGAGGAGGATTGGACATTTTTCGACTTCGATTACCGTGTAACAATTGAAGGCTGTGATAAGGAAGGGAAACCAGGTACATGGTCAAAAATGAAGTAAATAAAATAACTTCTTAATCCGAATTATGCCTGAATTTCCAGTTGTCTCAGCCCGATTCGGAGATTGGGACATTCGCCGTGCAATCCTTTCCGGTAAATCGGTACAAATGGGTCGCTACTACGATAAAATGTTTGAAGTTGCGGAATCCATGTTACGCCGAATGACGGACGGTGGAGCAAATGTTACCCAGCTAACCTTCATTCTGGATAATGATAACTTTAATATAGTTCAGGTAGTCATGGCAACGCAATTCCGGGCAAAGGAAGGATAACATTGTCTCTTTTAGCAAGGATGCCTCCGATGTATCCCACTCTATCTCAAATTCCTCGCCACGTATGCCGAGCACTATCCGGAAACTGCGCATAAAATAATTGCAGTTAACAGTAAGTGACTTATTGTAAGTCAAGATTTTGCAATAATTTCGCACATGTTTCTTCCTCTAGCCCCACAAATAGCGTTACCACTCTGGGATCTTTGGAAGGATTTGGTTCCCCACCAATTTAAAAGAGTGTTGGACATCTACGGCAAAAACCGCAAAGAATGGGGAGCCATCCTGGCGAAAGAAATTGACCCCGACCAACTCTCAGTCCCGTATGGAGGCACAAATTCGGAGGGTTTGGACGTCAACGAGTTCTTCAAGTCGGGAGTAGCACCGTCCTGTGAGAGTATTAAAGAAAGGACGTGACATGAATAAGTTGCAATTATGACTGATGGACTTTGCCAAATAAAAGTGCAAAAAATAAATGCTTTAAATCCGCAATTATCATATATCTGCAATTATTTTAGTTGCGTCATTCACTGCAAATTTGGCAGAGAGTCAACCACTGCAATTATCGCAAGTTTTTGCATGACAACTTGCTCACGAGCTGGGACCTGTAATTAAGTTATTGACGTCTGACTGAGTACTTTAATCTTGAACTTGCTTCCAAACCGTGGTCAAGTCTGAGCTGTGAAGGAGGTTAAGATTTGCATGCGACATTGAAATGATTCTCAGGGTGAGAACATAATCATTGGAGAGGAACCGGTTCAAGTATGGTAATCCAGGTAAAAAATGAGTCAATTCCACTTGAGAACTAAAGTAACTGCTTGCAAGGTGAGGATCAGGTGAGGGCTGGAAAAAATTGTTGAGCATTCAGTTCATGCCTGGGACTCTACAAGTTGGTTATCTTGGCTGAGAGGAAACTTTGGGAAAAATTAGTTTATTTTGCAAAATTTTACATTAAGAAATATGAAGATGTTTCCATCCACCGGGTTCATTTTGCTAGTTACTCTACTTCCATTCACGGCACAACTCTCGGTTAAGGAATATCTTACACTGAATAAGGAGCAGAAGTTGAAATTGGATCAGGTGAGTGGATCTAAGTAACTAGTGAGTAAGTAAGGAGTGTTAATGAATTACACGAAATTGCAGTTTCGAAGCATTGTTTCTGACAAAGTACCTCATGATTATATGAAGAAGGATGTCTATCTTATAAGATGGTTGAGAGGTGAGATAATACAAAAATTCAAATTGTATGCAAATTTCTTTGACAAACAACTAAGCTCTATTTTTGTTAGATCAAGACTTTGATCTCCAAAGGGCAGAAGACCGACTGATGGGTGTAAGTTAAGAATGAATAATTGTGTTAGTGAAGTCAAGTTTGAAGCTTTTCTCTGAATTTAGCACATCAAATGGCGAGAAGACAACAAAATGGATACAATTCTAGACGAGGATTGGTCTGATTTCGATTCGGAATATCGTCTAAATGTTGAAGGATGTGATAAAGACGGGAAACCTGGTACGTGACAAATCTCAATTTTTATAATGACTCAATCTAAGCTGTCACCATTTCCAGTTATGTCAGTCATCGTCGGAGATTGGGACATTCGTCGTGGAATCCTTACCGGAAAATTTGAGCGGATGTCACGATACTTTGACAAGTTACTTGAAGAAGCCGTCTTACTTGTAAGAAGGATGCAGGATGATGGACAACCTGTTACGCAAGGAACCTTTATTTTTGATATGGGCAACTTCAATTTAATTACGGTAACGTTAAGACGGCCAAATTTCTTGAGGGCATTAATTACCAGACAGTATTTTACGATAGAGTTTTCATTTTTATAGCAAGGATGTCCGAGATGTATTGCAATCTACATCCGAATCCTGACCAATGTGGAAGATCACTTTCCTGGATTCGCCCATAAAGTTATAGCAGTCAATGGTTAGTGCAACTAGTTGGCAAATTCATTGCAAATCTGTTCGAATTGGGAAATCAAATTAATTTATGCAAATTCTTAACCACAGTTCCCGAAATAACGCTCCCAATCTACCAAGTTTATAAGCCGCTGATAAACAAGCAAATCCGGGATGTGCTCCATATCTTTGGGCGCAATAAAGAGGAGTGGTCTCGTCTCCTTTTGAAGGAGATTGAGCCCGATCAACTCTCCGTGGCGTTTGGAGGCAGAAATGAGGAAGGGTTGGACTACAATGATTTCAGGACTAGTTTAAATTATACCGTACCAAATTGTGGGTTGCTTAAAGAAGCGCTGATGGAGAATCAAAAAAATAGGATTTGGTAGTAAGTAAATAAAATGAAGGAGTTTTGTAAAAAAAATATTTTTTCGTTATGTAATTTATGTGAGGAAGAAACCAAATAAAAAATTGTTTGTGCATGATTCAACTAAGACTGATAAAAATGCTGTTCTCACACCATTTCCTTGCCAGGATTACACGAGGAAACTCACATTTTATTGGGAAAGTTAATACCGAATTCTGCGTTAGTTTTGTTGGTGTGTGCGAAATCTTTCTGGAAAAAAGGTATTTTTTTGCCATGGCTAAAAAATAACAATCTGCAATCTATAGGGATGAAACTTATGAATCACTGTGCATACAAATTTATCTGGCATGTTGGTTATTTTGGGAAACGGTTTTTGATTGTCTGTGCAACAGTAAACGAATGCCATGAAACTTTAACAAATTTCCCGAATAAAGCTTGATAAATTTTGAGATAAGGAACTTTTTGTCTGAAAGCAAATGTTTGCAAAATTGACTTAACGTAACAAAGAATTGCTAGTAAACTAAAAGGCGTATTTCGACACCGGGTGATGACTCACTTAAAACTGGAAATTGAGACTTTTTCCCAGGCCATTGTTTTGTGGGATACAAGAAAAGAAACATGTACATAGCTCCCATAGATTAAAGACTGGATAACTCTTGCAGTTGTCATGGTAATGAAGTAATGAATCATTACAGGCCACATGGTACGGCAAAGGAGTTATCTCATCTGTCATCAGTGCATGGTGAATATCTGTCAGACATTTCCTTGTTTTGAGGAAAACAACGTATTTATAAAACGAACTCTGTCTCATTTATCTGAAACTTGGTCTTTAAACAAGTCAGCAATAAATTTGTCCTGCAGTGTGAAGCACGCCATAAAACTTGTGCAAAATGGAAATGCAAGTCAAGAATTGTGTGCAATTAAACTAGTTTTTGCGTCTGGATTGTCATGAGGGCAATGATAATTATTGCGTAACTTTACGTAAGAAGGAGTTCTCGCCAAAAACTGGTTAACAACTTGTTAAGTATTCCAGCTGGACTCTTTTTGTAGTGTTTAGTTAAACCAAGATATTTGGACTGTTTCCATTTGTAATGAGACTCACAAAGTTTGAATTTAGTTCATCCATTTTATAACATTAGCGAGAAAAGGTTTCAGACATGTTTCTGTTACCGGTGTTCGTTCTGCCTGGAATTCTTCCATTCTCGGCACAACTCTCGGTTCGAGAGTATCTTACCCTGAATAAGGAACAAAAGCTGAAATTAGATGAGGTAAAGTGAGTGAATCAAAAGTAAGCCAAGAATTTTAATAGATTTTGCGAAATTATGTAGTTTCGAAGTCTTGTTTCTGACCGAGTACCCCACTCTTATATGAAGAAGGATGTTTATCTTATAAGATGGTTGAGAGGTGAGGAAATATTGAAATTACAGCAGGTTTACATAGTAACCAACCCCAAATTTTGATTGTTTGTTAGATCAAGACTTTGACGTATCTGCGGCAGAAAAACGGTTAATGGCCGTAAGGAGCATCCTTCAAGGAAAGTAAATAACTTTAGATTTCCTCCCACCTCAGAATATCGCTTGGCGAGAGGACAATCGAATGGATACAATTCTAGACGAGGATTGGTCTGATTTCGATTCAGAGTATCGTCTTAATGTGGAAGGATGCGGTAAAGACGGGAAACCTGGTACGTGACAAATATCAAATTAAGTAATGATTCTATCTAAACTATCACAGTTTCCAGTTCTCTCAGTAATCGTCGGGGATTGGGACATTCGTCGTGGGATCCTTACCGGAAAGTTTGAGCGGATGTCGCGATACTTTGATAAATTACTTGAAGAAGCCGACCAACTCATAGAAGGATGCAGGATGATGGACAATCCGTTACTCAAACGTGGATGCTTTATGACATGGCCAACTTTAATTTGATCACGGTAAAGAATACATTATCTTTCAAAATGCCAGGGTAATGTCAGGCATTGCTAATTTGGAATGGAAGTGAACTATCAATTAAAAGTATTGTATTGACTAAATTTTTCCTAAATCCGGAATTAGCAAGCTTGTGGAAGATGTAAGTTGTGAATTAGAGTCAAGAGTGGTTGATAGAGGATAAGAAAATTTGTCTTTAATTTAGGCATCCCAATATTTTTCCGAATTCTCACAAATGTGCAGGAACACTTCCCTGGATTCTATCATAAAGCGGTGGCAGTTAATCGTGAGTTTAGCATGAAATCCAAAAATTACAATGTTTAGAAAAATGTTTCCAATTTTCCTTTAAAGTTCCAGAAATAGCGCTGCCAATCTATGAACTATTTAAGCCATATATGACCCAACAATCCCGGGATTCTTTATCAGTTTACGGAAGAAATAAGGCAGACTGGTCCCGTCTCCTTTGGAAAGAAATTGACCCCGACCAACTCTCCCGGGTGTTTGGAGCAAATGAGGAAGCACTGAACTATCGGGAGTTATTAGTGAAGAGCTTAAATGGGACCACACCTTCTTGTAGGTTAATAAAGGAAGGGTTGATGGAAAATCAGAAAAATAGGATTTGGTAAGGAGTCACAAAATTGAGGGGTTTTGTAAAAAAAATATTTTTCGTTATGTGATTTATACGAGGAAGAAACCCAATAAAAAATTGTTTGTGTATGAGCCAATTAAGATTGATAACGCCGTTTTCTCACCATTGTTTCCTTGTTATCTTCCCATAATGAAACTTAGTTTGAAAAGGTTAATAATGTAGCCAGCCATTCCAGGTTTAAGCAGAGTATTTTTGCCATGACTAAAAAATCATAATCCGCAAATTAAGGGATTCTTGCACTTGTCAAGACAATACGTTATGATGTATCAAGCTACATTTGGAATCGTCTTAACTTTGGTATCTTTCATCAGTGGATGAATGCGGTGTCAGACATTTCCTTTTTGTGGAAAACAACGAATTTATGAGACAAACTTTATCTCACTGCCTTTTTAAAATAAGCAACAAGTTTATCCAGTAAAACACGTCACTCGTGCAATTGAGCTGGATGGAAATGCAAGCCAAGAATTGTGTCGTGATGCTCTGCCATGGAAATTAAACTAGTTTTTGTGTCTGGTTTGTAATCTCTCCTTAAAACATGAAGGCTAACTTATGTAAGAAGTTCTTGCCAGAAACTGGTTAGTATTCCAGCTGAACTCCAAATTCTGCAGTGCTTATTGAACCAAGATAGCTTGACTTTCAATCTTTAACGAGACTCGGAAAGTTTTTAGATTATTAGAGAAATTTTATACAAATAAGATTCTGTCAACATTTTATAGCATTAGCGACACAAATTTGTAGAAATGCTTCTGTCATCGGTGATCCTTCTGCTTGGAATTCTTCCATTCTCGGCACAACTCTCGGTTCGAGAGTATCTTACCCTGAATAAGGAACAAAAGCTGAAATTAGACCAGGTAACTAATTTAACCTACCAAGAAATAAGCTACTAACTTTCGTGACATCATGCAGTTCCGGATCCTTGTTTCCGACCGAGTACCCCACTCTTACATGAAGAAAGATGCCTATCTCATAAGATGGTTAAGAGGTGAGACAACCAAGAAATGTCAACTTTATCCTAATTTCTTTGACA
>JAAXNX010003676.1:0-10231 GCA_036491905.1 Folsomia manolachei
AAGAAAGGAGTAAGAATAGAAAACTTCCGATCCATTGATAACGCGGAGTTTTTACAGAAAGAAAGTTGTTTGTTGAAGTTTCTTCAAGTGGAAATTTAATGGTTTGCTTGGTTTGGTTTGGTTTAAACGTGTGGAAGTTGGGGTGCTATTATTTATGGGAATGTATTATAAATGGGAGTGACAGTAAATAATGGGATGAAAACGAGACATACGATGTGATGGATATCATTGGAATATGCTCGTTATAGTTTTGACTCCATTACTTTGAGCTACTCTAGAGAATGTGTCATTCTTCATGATTTATTTTTTAGAAACAAAAAACCAGCCTGTTAAGTGAGGATGTATTAAAATTGTTGCCTGCATTCTATCGATATCTTTATGAACACGTCAGAATTTAAATTTGTCACACTAAAATTAAAACACTAAACCGCTTTGATTACATAGCACCTAGTTTTATTTAATATATTTAAACTAATTTCAAATCCATAACTTGGTCGGAACTCAACCAAAAATCGTCCCGATTTTCCTTACTTTCACTTCCGTCATGATTTGTGACCCGCATTCCTTCCATTATGAGAAGGTAACAGTTGTACCTCCGAATTCGGTTCTCTACTACCCTCTATCCTGTCCTAGTCTCACGCACCTTACACGCATTTCCAGCATGAATATCACCTGACTTCACCTTAACCAAAAAATGTGCCTAGGCACAAAAGACCATCAACAACACATTTTCCAGGACACTGGCCTTGCTCTGTATTGCCCTTCATTTCCTGGGAACTTTCTCCTGTCCAGCCCCGGAGAAAGTAGTAGAACTACCAAGAGTGGAAGGAATTTCTCTTTTCTCCTCAGTGGGAAAAATACATTTCCTTTCACTTTGATCCCAAACTCACTTTCACCTCAATACAAAACAGAAAGGAATGACTGAGTGAGTGACAGGTATGAAACAATTGTTCTCTATCACGAGCCAAAAGGAGATTATGCCCAGTTTCAGCATAGAAAGCAAACATCACAAACTTTGAAACTTTGATACCTTGTTATGTTTAGGCAGTTGGTCATCATTAATCGTTGTATAGGTAAGAGGAGATATAGTTCAAGAAGTGTAAACTGCAGGAAAGTTGTAAGCCTTTCTTTGTTTCCTGGAACAGGATTAGTAATAATACAGACTAAGAAACTTAGCCATGATGAAGAAGCATTGAATAATTTGTAGAATTTCGTACCAGGATCTAGTTTGAATGCTAATTTACGAAAATATCCTACTTCTGAGGTGATTCTTGCAATTCATCCTTGTGGAAATTGCCTTATACAATCCTGCCTCCAACTAACATTTGACAACTATACCCTGTGATTTGTCATTTTAAACAAACTTAAAATTTTCGCACGTGTCTAACACACTTCACACATTTGACAACAACTTCAAAATCCATCCACTAACGAGAATAGTGATGTTCGTCCAAACTTTAAAACTTATTCTGCAACTTTTCCTACAATAGTTGATACTTTCCAGCCCTGCCATGTCTGATGACTTGTAGTACACACCACAATAGTTTGGGTTTGTTTGGACCATTAGCCTTTCTCTACATATCTTTCTGCCAACTTTCCAATTTCATTCTGCAACTGAAGTGAAAGAGATGAGATGAACAATGCACTTATCCATGTGTGCGGAACGATCCATCCATGGATTGAGGAGAACAACTTTCTCCGATAATGAGCTTTCCCATGATATGATAATACATCATATTTTGCATGGAACATTGTGTGGAAAAGTTGTGGAAGTTTGGAAAACATGGGAGGTTTGGCTAAAATCGTTTAATATTCAAACAATATGCAAATTTTTCAAATTGCAAACTATTTAACATCGTCTAATTAATATGAACAAACACAACATTTAATTTTTGCATGAAAATACTCTACACTCTAACCGCACGCAAATATACTTTGTTCGTATATGAACGACCTTGATTTTTCTTTTGCACTGTGCTACAGCAAATTATGTAATATTTAACGTGTTCATTTTTTATCGTATTTCACTCCATGATTATAATAATTGATTAATGTCTGAAGAACAGAATGGACACTGCTTTTTGTTGGTACACAAAAAACACACTTGAAGTTTGCCGTATCATCCTCACCACCCAAAAAATAATGAAATTAGCCGACATGGTCTTTAGACATTGAACATTGTACTTAAACTGAGGCTGGAATGAATTAAATTTTTGTTTCATCACTCAGTCTTTTATCCACTCTGCTGAAATCGGCATCATTTTAATTGTTGTTCCTCGCAAAAATTTGTAGATCTGTTATGCATTCCAAAAAGTGGACAGTCGTAAAAAAACCGGAAGGTTTCCCAAAGTTAAGCGACTTCAAAATTGTGGAAGAACCCGTTCCTGAACTTAAAGATGGAGGTGAGTCTAATAAAGAGCTTATTTATTTGTAATCATTCTTAACGAATTTGGATTGACTTCATTACAGAAATCCTATGCAAAGCTGAATGGTTGACTGTCGACCCATATATGAGAAGTCGTATGAATAGCTCTGTGGGTGAACAAATGGTTGGAGAACAGGTTGCAAAGTTAGTAAAATAAAATTAATGATAAACATTTCAGCACTATTTTAAAAACGTCATTAACTTTTAATCTTCTCCATGTTTTTAGAGTTATTAAAAGCAAGTGTCCAGACTATCCTGAGGGCACCATTGTGTTGGGATACTTTGGTTGGAGAGGTACTAATTTTCTGATTCTTACTAATAAACTAGTTTTCATGTTAAATGCATTTTACCCGAATTTTTTATTCCAAGATTTAACCGTGTACAAGGTCCCACCAAAAGAGAAACAAGGTTTTGGAACAATTTACAAAGTCCCCGATTTGAAAGGTCTTCCCATCTCTTACTCCTTGGGATCATGTGGAATGCCGGGGTAAAAAATAGTTGTTTTCTGAATATTGAATTGTGAAATAGTTTCCAAAAACACAATTGAAATTGTAGCAAAATTTGCTCTTAAATATTCAGGAATACGGCATATTTCGGATTGACCCGTCTCTGTGACCCAAAACCGGGTGAGACGGTTGTCGTATCGGCTGCCGCGGGGGCAGTTGGTAGCGTTGTGGGTCAAATCGCCAAGATTAAAGGTGTGGAATTGTAACCATTTCGTATTTTTGTGATAATCACAAAATTTTATATTTTCCAATATTTTGTCCCACTCTTAATTACAAGGTTGCACCGTTCTCGGCTTTGCTGGGAGTGAGGACAAAGTAGAATGGTTGAAAGAACTTGGATTTGATCATGCCTTCAATTATAAGAGTGTCAATTTGGATGAAACCATAAAGAAATATGCACCACAAGGGGTGGACTGCTATTTCGATAATGTAAATGGTCCTAAACTTGTGTAGAACTTTTTTTTAAATTTTGCATCAACAAATTTTGCATTGCCTGCTCTAGGTTGGTGGAGAATTTGCCTACAATGTCGTCAAGAATATGAAGCCATTTGGACGGATAGCATTATGTGGAGCGATTGAAACTTATAACGCGGAATCTGGAAAGCTTCCACTGGGTAATTTTCAATAAGAAAATTCTTCAAGATAATGAATTATTTTTAACCCCTGTCTTTACACTCTTTTTGTTAAATAGTTCCATTTGACTACGGCACATTTATCTACAAACAAATAAAAATGGAAGGATTAATGGTGTCCCGATGGTGGAAAGAGTGGAATGATGGTGTAATGGTGATGCGTGATTGGATACTGCAGGTAATGAAACAATCATCTTAACAATGCACCCATTAATTTAAAATTTCCTTAAAAACCCACTCCCAGGGAAAAATTAAAGTTCAAGAAACAACCGTCGAAGGATTCCAGGAAATGCCGCAAGCCTTTATTAGCCTCCTTCAGGGTAAAAACACGGGGAAAATGATTGTAAAGGCTTGAAATAAGGTTATATGTTCGCCAAGAACAGTGAATAAAGTAACCTACTTTAAGTAGGAATGCACTAACTACATTATTTTCTGAACAATTCATCAATTCCCGTGTCATCCCGACTTTCTCCACTTTCTCTTCCTTTAAGAACCCAGAGATAGGATTTATCCATCAATTTTATCCAGAGACAGTTTCCTCCCTCCCTCGAGTTAAGTTAAGCATTCACTCATCTTCCTTGAAATTACATTTTCCTACATTACCTCCTTATAAGTTGAGAAGACGCCATCTGATTCTACTTCCGAATTATCGAGAACCAGTCAGTTGCAGCTGGTGCCTTAATATCAAACAAAGGAGAAAGAACTTCCTTCAAGAGACATTCTGCTTGTCAGGGATTTCAAGTAGTAGATACCTAAACTGGTGGATTTGAAGTCAACTGCAATCCATTCTTATTCTAGTCCTTTTCTCTAGAAATGAATACAATTACTCAAATGTCTGCATAATCCTGGAGGAATGAATTCTCTAGTTGGAATCGTAATTTATGATTTGATTCCAACATATTTATTTTGCCAATAACTCCGACCATTTTTAAGGACAAACTTCGACTACTAAGAACTGAAAAGAGTTTATTTATCAAAATATAATTGTCATCAGAAAAATAACAAGAAATTGTAGATTTTGCTTGGGTTATCTAGCTGCATAAAATATAAGTTTGGGATACTCAAAAAATATTATGTGTTCAAGATCAATGCATGTCCTTCCATCCGAGCTCTGAAGAAAGTAAATTATACCCTGACAAAATATAATATAGTCTCTTTCACTAAAGAAAAGTCTCCTTCCTGCTAAACCTACTCCGAACCCAATTCTAGTCGTCAAGTCTCATTTCCTGTTCTAAACCAGCTTATTCTCTTTATCCACCCAGAAAGAAAGCCAAACCAAGACAATCTCTTCCCACAAAGTAGTAAGTTAAGTATGACTACATCTAAGGTTCATCTAGTAGCTAACCCCGTTACAATCTAAGCTTGCCAGAGATCAGGCCTTGATACAGTTCTTTGGAAAGTATCACATAATTCCCATCCTTCAAAAAATAGATGGGATCCTTAATCATGGCCGTGTCAAAGCCTTCTCGTTGTAGCTGCAGTTTCTGCAGTTTGAATGTCCCTGCAAGATAAGACAACCAACACATCCTTATCTTATCATTATACGAGATTTGTATTAACACACTTCTGTCCCTACTTACCCGTCATATTCATCTCGTCGTGTAGAACCCTTAGAAAAAGGGGTCTCGCATAAGACGGGAGGTTGAGGTTGATATCACTCGTAAGATTGAGAAGGTCTAGATTTCTTTCCGGGTCAGAAATTGTCGCCATCCCGTAGCGTCCTTCTACCCCGGGCACTTGCACCCCGTACACGACACATCCCTTCATTCCTCCGGCGCGGGTGAGGACTTCTTCGACTTCTGCGGTGGATACGTTTTCTCCTGAACATAGAAAAATGGATGCATCTAACTAACTTTGCAAATTAAAATCATGCAAACAATTTTTGCATGACTTTGATCCATTGCAAGATTCAATTGACAATAGTTTCACTTGCTCACCCTTGCATCGGAACGTTTCTCCCATCCGGTCCTTAAAGTACCAGTAGCCACACTCATCCACAACTATTAAGTCACCCGTTCTAAACCAGGAATCCCCTTTCCGTCTCACATTACCAGCAATTTTCTTGTTTGTAGCTTCTTTGTCCGTGTACCTAATTACATAATATGTAATTTCATGGCCATATCCAAATACTTTTTTTAACTTGTCATTCATTTTACCCATCAAACTGCCGCATCGGATGCGATGAAATCTGTCCAAGTAGTTCACCTGGCTCCCCAACTGCTGCCTTGATCGCGAATCCGTTCCCATCCCGAAGAATTTCTCCCGAAGCGTCGTCCACCTTGGCGAAAAAGTATGGAAGAAAGTCCGCCGCCCAGACGGGAAGAAACCCACAGGCTCCCACGTGGCCAACGATATTCACTAAAATTTGGATTTTTGTTTTTGAAATGAAGCTAATCACATCTTTGTGAAGAACGAGTCGAACTAAATCGACTAGGAATTCACAGCATCTCAGAAAATGACAAATGATGATCTCAGGCTTCTCTTACTTAAATTACAATTGCCCTCAGTAGCGCCATAGATCTCTTTAATTTTTACGTTGTTAAATCGCTCCACGAATTTGAGCCATATCGCTGGATTCACTCCGTTGCCGAAAAATGTCTCCACTTTATGCCTGTTTAAAGCAGGGAGTTAGTTTGTGCAAATATTTTAATAATTCATAATCATTTGTTTAAAATAACTAACAGCTTATCCTCCGGTTTTTCTGGTTGGTTGTACAGATATCTAAAAAATTTAATATGTAAAAAAAAACATATTTAATACGATAGTCATAAAAAACTGGACTATTTTCTTCTGTTTACGGTAGTTTGGATGCATTTTTATTTGGCATGCATTTTATCGCCAATTAAATTTGGAATTTAATGCCGTGCTTTAACCTGAATTGCTGTCTAGTGTTTGCATGCAACTTGTGTTTATAATGTCATAAGATTCATAAAAATATTCCGTAACCCATTTTTTAAGCATTGGACTCCAGTTAAGAAATACATAACACATCACTTGGGGCCAACCTATTGTATGTCATTCATTTCAGAAACAAGTTTACCTTGAAGACAATAAACATGAAGTGTGCAGCTTCTGTGCGAACATGGTCATAAAGTTCTGTATAAAATTGTCTTAACTCTGCAAATAATTAATGCGTTGCCTGATTAAAGTTTGTGTAAGCATGTGCGAAACTAAGATGAAGTTCAAGTTCAAGTAGGAAATTTGTCCATGATTCACACGACTCATTTCCTATTTCTTCCTATAACTTGCTATTTTTCTGCATTCCTTCCGGTTTATTGGCAATTTTTTAATTTATTCGTCGCGATTTCTTGATCAATTAGTAGACTCGTAAATATTGCTTAGAAATGAGACAACGGCCGACAAAGTTTTTTCAGATTATGTAACCGAACAAGAATCAAAATCTGGACCGAGTTGGCCTTTTACTTGTCATGCAAAAAAATCTCATGCAACTTTTTTGTTTTACTATTATATTTACATGCTCAGGTTGATGGGAACAATATCAACTTTTAATGAACTTGCTCCTGCAAACTAAGACCACATTCCATTCATGATTTTATAGACATTTTACTTTGACTGGAATACATACGAGTTAACTGGATAATTCATTGTCAATCACTTCTCGATATCATTCCAGTTCTAGTGACCCATTGCAAGGAGACAGTGAAGGTCTCAAGTTCTTGGCCAAGATTTTGTTCTAGTCCGGTGTAACTTCCTTCCTAATTTTGTATTTCAATAATTACTCAATTTAAAAAATGCAACTAATTAAGTGTACATTTAACCTTCTCTTAATACTTGGAATAGTGATAATAAGTCTATTAAAGGAAGCCAAAAGTTCTCCAGCATTTCCCGAGCCGGCCGGACCTTATTATGGATTCTCTTATAGTACAAATACCGCAAGAAGACTTCCCATCCCGGCCAGTGCTTATGGGAAGTGTGAGGTAAATTAATTGATTATATGAGAATTGGAACAAAGGCAAAATGTAGGAATGTCTCCGAACAGAAAATAAAGTAAAATCTTTACGAACTTAAAGATTGTAAATTTAAAACGTCATATCTTTGAAAAGTACACAAATGCAGATAAGCTTTAGATTTTTTGGTTTTTTAACTGCTTTATCTTCCACAGGCCGGTAAAACCTACAAAATAAGCTCCACCGCTGACCTCCAGCGTCTCGAGTCTGAACTTCAATGCATATTTACGGCAGGCCACACCCCGTCCAAAGTTCCCGAAGGACCACAAGCCGGTCAAGTCCTACTTGCCCTAAATTCTCGCCATTTTCTAATTAATCCCCTCGTGTCGCTAATTTGGCGGGGAAATTTCGCCTTTAAGGCGGAATGTAATGCAAGTTCAAACGCTCCCGCGGAAGTTTACATAGGATTTCACAACTCCTTCAATTCTGCCGCCGTCCTGCCCACGCTACTTCATATTGCCCCGCTTACCGGAAACTTTGCCCCCGAGGAATGCGAGGATGGGAAGGCGTCCGTGATTATGGATTTTACCCAAGATTTAAACAAGTTATGTCCAGATTACTCAGATTTTGTAGAAAAAAACAAAGACTGGCTGCCGACAAGGGTTAAAAGTTTTGCGAATTTTTATCCAAATACCCAAATCCTTGATGTGTTTCGCTTAGTGGGGCGACAAGGGGATGGAGGAAGGATCTTTTTGGGGAAAACTTATTTTAAGGATGTTTTTCGAAGTGATGGACAACTTGCCACGATTGCTTTTTGGTACGTCGTCAACTATGATGAGGGAGTTAATCCGGAGTTTGCGGTGGGAGAGGCGTTACCCCCTTTGGTAATTTGCTACTTTATAATTAGCGATGGATGCAAATTATTTGCTAACTTTTTCTCTTGTGCAGAAATACAGCTATGATTACACATTTCCTGGCGTGACAGATATTGTCCTAAGATATCTACCCTTTGATAACCTCTTATCAAGACCTTTTGCAACACTGGGGAAATTGGGACGAGGTGCAAGAACATTTCTGACAAATCTCTGGCTCAGGATGACCGGTACATAACTAGTGTTTTATCAAGTTCATCAAAAAGTTCAGATATTTTTAATGTAATGCTCAAAATTTCCAGAATATTTTCGAAACTTTGGCAGTAGACGAGCCAACCAGCGAAGATTACGACAATATTTCCGAGACGTGAAGCAATCTCAGACAAAGAATCCTATTTCCCAAACCACATTAAAATCTTTAATTTCCACCACAGAAGCCATTCTACTCCCGGAGGAAGTTCCTAATTCTGGCGAAGATACAACGCCAACGTCTTTCGATTTTTAAGTATTTTGTGTCTTAATTCAATTGTTAATAAAAAAGTAATATATTTACCTGATAATCTCCCCCAAATACTGACTAGCCGTCGCATTATATTTGATACACTGTGACCAAAACCGGGATGCGGAGAACTTTCTTAAAATGACTTGTGGGACGCCATGAAAAATTGCTGCGGTCACACCCAAAACACCTCCTTGAACGTGGTAGAGGGGCACTGGAGTGATTAAGATGTCACGGCCCGACCTTAATCTTGCCCCTACGGCGGATAGCGACATGGAAAACATCCTGCGACAAAGGGACCAGTGAGTTGATGGCAAAAATGGTAAAAAAATTCAGGAATTGTCAGGAAATTTTACCTTGATTGTCTGACTAGACTAGCTTTCGGTAGGCCCGTGGTTCCGCTTGTGTAAACTAGTAAAATTACGTCGTCATTGGTCAATTCTTCGGGACAAGTAGTGGGAGAGGAGGATGCGACCTCTGTTGAGAGATTGACAAAAGGACGCCCGGATAACGGGGATGGCACCGGGCTCCGGTCCTGGATGCAGTAAAAGTCTAGGTTTTGGAACCCTCCGGAATTTACGACTTCTTGGATTGCTGAGAAAAATGGGACATATTATTCTGGAATGGTTATATATAAGTTGCAAATTGTGCGAATTGTTGTACAACCAACCTGGAGTCATTTCACTTCCAAATATTATACATTTTGAATTTGAAACGGCAACACAGTGTTCCAAACTTTTGAGTCGAATACTAAGAACAGTCATGAAATCATGGAATTATTTCAATTCTTTGTGTTTTCAGTTAGCGTGCTAAATTATGTAATGCAGCTTACTTATAGTTTAGAAGGCTTGTAATTACTCCAATCTGTAAAACAGAATTGGACAAATCTTACTTTACTATAATATTAATTAATAAAAATTCTAGTTATCGCTCGTATGTATAGTTCAACAATTCGCATTTTATCGAAAACGTTAATTATCTATTTTTAATTTCCGAAGAATTTCGTTCACAATCTAAGTGTCAAGTTCTCTTAAAATTGATGTAAATATCCAATTAAAAATGACCATTACACATGTCACACTGCTTTAGAAGCGCATTCATAAGAGGCGAACTTGACAAATAAACATCCACCGGAAATGTTAACACTTGGCAATTGTTCAAACAAGAATACAAAAATATTTCAGTTGATTCAAGATATCAGTTCGTAGAATTACAAATAATAATATTTACATTAATGTTTTGACGGATTACTATCTGAGAAACTAAAACATAAAAACCTCCAGTGCAGCATCATATAGCCCGAGCCAGAGTGTAGGTTGTTGTTGACGCGTTTAACAAAGTGTTCAAATCATTCACAACAACCAATTTGACATGTGTACAAAATTTCAA
>JAAXNX010003677.1:0-10228 GCA_036491905.1 Folsomia manolachei
TCAAATTAATGTTTGATGTAGAACACTACCACTTATTAATTGCATTCATCTCCAGAAATTTGTGGGTATCTAAATTTACCAGTTCTTACTCATCCACCATTTAATACATGCATTTAAGCTCTTCAAGATTTGAAACACACATCTATTATAGAAGCACTAGCGTAGAGGCCAGTCTACGACTGGCAGGGAATACATAGAAACCTAACCCCCACATTACACCCACAACCACAAAAAAACCAACATAATACCATAAACCTACTACACACCCCACACCAGTGAAGAAATCCGTTTAACTACAGATCCATAGTTGTAGCCCAGCGCCATAGTTAAAGCCAAGCGCCACAGTTTATTTCAGCGCCACAACAATAGCCCAGCGCCACGTAAAACTATCAAAATCGGATTCGTCGTCGAAAATGATTACAGAAACTTTTTCTCACTTTTGACCCCACTTCTAAAGGTCAGGGGGTGTGTCTATGGTAAAGTGAAGGGGAGAGTCCAGATTGTCACGCGATAATGTTTCTAAAAAGGGTAACAGTAATTCAGACACTATACGTAAAAAAGTAGGTCAAAAAATAAGCTTAGCCACGCCCACTTGATCTAGTGGGGGTGGCCCAAGTTCCCGTAAAGCCCTGTGACCATCCCCACAAAATCTATAAAACCCAACCTAACCTAACCGTTGACTTTGGAAAAGTAATCGACATGAGCTGGATTCGAACCTGTCAATTTTTGGAAAGGTCATAAAACGGCCACGGATAGTCGCAGGTCAATAAGACCATATAGTTTTATTCTCAGTTTTGGAAGACCTTTAAAATGATGTATCACACGATGGGGTTCGTATCAAAAATATTGTTCACCCCCCAGCCACACCCACATGGGCCGTGCGAGATTTTTTAAAATACGACGGCTCGCGGCCCACTGGGATACCCTTTCGAATGAGATATTCCCGAACATTGTCAGTGGAATACCCGAATTTTGTATAGACCCAATACACCACAAACATTGCACAATTATTAATATGATTAGTCAATTTCTCATCTTCCTTACACAATACCTCATACATTACATGACAATTCTGACACCAAACCAAAATATACTTAACCCTTCACCAAAAAACATTAACAAAGTCTTTGTTTGTCTGTCATTTGTTGTGTCATCCCTGTCAAAAGTTGTCTGTCTCATCCCTGGCTAAATACCGGACTTTGACACGAGTCTAATTGAAATTTTGAATTAAATCCCCATCACAATTCATCACTGAATGGAAAATTATATCTCAATCTTAAACCCCAAGTCAGATCAGAATACAAATTAAGAAATAAATAATTTAATACAAAACTAATAACTCTTCTTTTGTCCAAAGTTAGACGTGAGTTGACTTTATTGTATTCTTTGGCTAAGTAACCCTTTCTCCTTGTACCACTGTCCCTACCTTACGTCCTGTGTTTGTGACATAATGCATAAATGACAGCAATTATCTAAAAAAGAATGGTTAAAGAAAGAAATGTGTATATAATGTGAATGAATTGTAACTGTAAAGCCAAACTATACGTCCTGTGTTTGTGACATAATGCATAAATGACAGCAATTATCTAAAAAAGAATGGTTAAAGAAAGAAATGTGTATATAATGTGAATGAATTGTAACTGTAAAGCCAGTGAGCAAGGCAAGTGATGGGATGCAATTTCTATTTCAAGTCTATTTATGGGTATCAATTTCTCAATTATAAAATTGAGGATAAGATAAATAAATGAATTAGTCAAACCCTGGTTGAATTGACTTATCCAAACATGATTTCCTGCTGGGTGGGGATGAAGAAGATTGCGAACAAAGGAATGTAATGTGTGGTGTGTAATAAGATTATTTTCTAAGAGGTATATTTACTCTCATGCAGAAAATGTTCACATCAGCATGGGATTCACGATCCAATAACTTTTTAAGGACAGAGAGCCGGGAGTGAGTAGGATTTTAGATTTGCTTCCCAACAAGGAATTTGAAAGTGATACCGAACCCATAACATATATTGTAAGAGGAACAAATACAGCTTATCTTTTTACGTTAAACAAGAGTTTATTGTTGTAGTTGTGACATGTTAGATGGGTTACGTTACTTGCAGAAATTTTAGGTTTGATAAAAAAGTAATTGATCTCTGAGTGAATCTGCAATGGGGAGTATTTCAGTTGAACTCGTTTGAATTGGATCATTTAGTGTGATCAAGAAGTGAATTTTTGTTTCAAATCAATAAATACTAAGAATATTAAGTAAGCACTTGTGTACAACTCATTCAGCATTGAATCAGAAATGCATGCAATTGAGATCAATCTAAACGGATCATTCGCCATGATCCGCCACTTCTTATCCATGACTGAGGTTGGAGGACGTGTAAAATTGAACTCGTTAACAAATCCATTATTTAATTGCATCTTTCCTGGTCATTCAGATCATTCTTTTCAAGAGCAAAAACTTTTTATCGTATTGTATTCTAAGACACACTAACTCCTTACTAAACACACAAACGGACCAACCTGCCAGCTCCACAATTAAGTTAAACTATTACTAACTACTGCTCTTGAATTGAACGGATTCCCATAAAATGGGATGGTCTCGGCCCACCTCAAATCCAACCTTTCCTAGCTACTATATATTATAGAAGGTCAATCAATCTATCTTAGACTACCTATCAATCAAAACATGCCGATTATTAGAATTCTATTCTACTAACAAAAGGTCCAAAATCAGGCGTCGTGTCTCATTTTATCATTGAGTCTCAACTTAACGTCAACTCCAACTTCAACCCTTTACCTTACCAGTGCCGTCATAACTATTTATTGATGGAATACAAGCATGCTTCACTTGTCCGTGCACTACTTTTCATTTTGTTGCTGTTACATTTTTACAGTAAATTCCTTCTTAATCTCATTCTAATATTGGCATTCCATTCCAATGCAATCCATGGATTATTGGGCTGGGCTGATTGGACTCGTGATCCTTTTCAGAGGACAAACTTATTCATTTTGTGGTATTTTTTAATAATTGGATTTTTTAATCATTTGCAATCCACTAATTTTATGAGAGACCAAATTACTTCATTTGTCTGTACAGGGACATTTTAAAATTAAAGTTGTACAGTTATTTAAATCTAAAAATTCATGGTAAAGAAAGTGCAAGATGGATTTAAGCACAGAAGTGAGTGGCTTCTGATGGAAAGGATTTGAATTCGTCTTTAAAGGGATGAGATGCAGATGAATAATTTCAAGATTAATTTCACGGTTGACCCGTGACACTAAAAAGGTAAACTAAAAGGTAACTGAGCTGAAGCTCAAGTTACAAAAAAATATAACTTTATTTTTCTCCGTAAGCAGTAGATCATGAATGATGAAGTCTCTTAAGCGGGTGTTAAATACTAACTAAGCTGAATGAAATGACATGCAAAACTCAAACCTTAATTAGTAAAGTATCAAGATTTAAGTGCAGAGATTTAAATGTTTGGGTGAGTCGATTTAAGACGACAAGATCAGGTCAGGGTACCTATTTGCATATGAGTGCATTTACCAAAATTAAGACAAGGAACGGGCACAATTACATTGCAAAACAGAATCTTCATAATTAATCCACAAAGTAGAATGGAATTGAGGATGCGGTTCAGATTTTAATTAAGAGACAATTAATTACTAGCTAATTTCCTACCTGTAACAGGTGCAAAATATTTAAGGAATTGCGTAAAAGTTTAACTGATACAAATCAAAAGTTTAGATCTTAATCTTATGACGCATCGGCCGAGATCTAATTTTAAAATGTGAATCTTTAATAAGAGCAAATACACGGTGTATTATACACCTTAATCATCATCTTACAGTGTGGTAACAAAGTTCAAGTTCACAAAGACTAATTCAGTGGGTAGCAAAGTTTTGAGGAGTTTTGCCACATTTTATTAAGTAAGGGTGCATGCTTCAAAGGTAAGTTGATGTTGGCCCGATTTTCAAGCTCCAAAAAATTCTTACTTGTTCATATTAGTAACTCGGCTAATGCTAAGATCCAATTCTGGCGAGTAAATGCCTTGTCTACAGTTAGATGCGTATCAGTTTTGTATTTAATCTTGAACATCATCTGTATTTCGGTGTGTTTTCCGTTTCATAGTTGATCCTACAATTTGCTTGTTGACTTAAAGTTTACATTGTTTCTTTAATCTTTGTGCTGAAGTGGTTACAGGATTTTTTTAATTCAAGAAGGAAACCGAAGCCAAATACTTAACCTAATCGGGAATGGATTAACCCTTATTTTCTAGTAGTAATACAGCAATTGAATATTTGTTGGCGTATAAAATTATGTGTGTTTTTAAAACTAATGCAATTTGCCAAGTTTGATGACGGATTTAATTTTAATTCCAATTCTAATATTTTGCAAACGAAAGATGAATGGGAAATTGATTTTAAAGAAATAGAAGACTGTTTGATATTTTGAATAAATGGTGCAAAAAATTAGTGCAAAAATATAATACCCAAAATCAGATCAATTCACACTGTTTTCCATTTCCGTTTCATGTAACTTAAATTAATTATTCACAGGGCAGATCAATTATCGTCTCTGTTCATGTTTGCAGGTCTTTTCTCTCCGTAATTATTACGCATTAAAATGCAGCTTGAACCAAAGTAACTCTGTAATCGTCTAGTTTACTCTAAATTACGAGCAATTAACAAGTCCCAACTTTTGCTTTACCTTTATTTCCGTGAAGTAAAAAAGTCTAAACAAAAATAAAGTAAAAGTTCACTCACGCCGCTAGTAAAGTAATTAGAATTTATTGTGATTTCCACAAAATTCTGTCGTCTAGTCCGTTTCGCTTTACTTTGCTAATTCGTCTGCACTTTATTTGCACGACGCTACAAAACACGAACTGCATTACATGCTTGCACTTTCTGTTGCACTTTTTTATTGCTATTTATTTAAGGAGTGGACGGACTGTAAATGTCTCAAGTTAAGGATTTAATCGATATCGGCAGTGACACTCTCCTTGAAATTAAAGGTCCAATTACATTACATTAGTAATTTGTTGTATTAAACTGCAACTGGACTGTCAACCACTAAATTGCACACCTTGCTAGTCCTTCCGTAAACTCTTACTTTTTGCTATAATTAGCGCAGTGATTAAACTGCAACTAAATGTTCGTAGTAACTGTTCCAATTCATTGTTTAATGATAAATAATTATTACATTTTGTAGTAGCCACCATATACCCTATGGATTGTATGTGGTTAAAAATGGTCACTCACGGGATCCGTGAGATTTCCTACAAAATTGAAATCTCAAACAATCTATGTTCACAGTATTGTTTTGTGTGGTCTTAGATAATTTTTAGTGTTTTTCACCACAAACTGCAAGTAGTGGTAACTGTTTTTAGGCACAAGAACTACTGGTTCATTCCGTTGTTATTTGGTCTGGTCAACTATCAATCAAAAATTGATTGGGCAATGCACTTTTGCGGTGTACTTGTTGAGGCGTGGGTTAAATAAGTTTCAATTATTTGGCGAAAAATCCCAAGATTTCTGAAGATTTCTGACAACAAGATTAATTCGGAGGCAAACTGAGACCGAAGAATGTCCAACAATTCCAGACAATTTCGGAATAGTGGCCCAACAATTAAGTTTAATAACATGTAATATTTTACATAACAATTTAATGAAGTGTTCGATATGTGCTAAGAATATTTTTGCTAGTCTCACTTCGACAACCACTGACTGACTAACTTACAAACTTACGAAGCGTTTCATTGTTGTACTTCTAAGCCTGAGTCTACATAAGCATAATGTCTTAGGCATCCCATCCCTCCTAACCTATGCATTTAAGACAAATCTGTAAAGGGATTCTTTTTTACATTGCTTTAACTAGGTGCATGTTATGGTACATCAAAAAGTAGGTACCAAATGCATTTAGTAACAGAGATTTGTAAAAAAGTGTGCTTCTTCCCTGTTCTCTGCAATACAGACAGAACCAAGAAAAATCATTCATAAATCTTATCCAATATTTTAGCCATCGTTTATCTAACCGTATTACAGAATGTCTGATTCTGATTGTGTAGCCTACTTTGTTATTTATTTATGTATGCTACTAATTTTCGGAAGTAACTGATTTTTGGTGGAATGTTGAAAGGATTTTGTCCCAACCGTACAAATTGGGAAATAATTGAAGCTATATTTCAGCTCAAATTGTTTATTTTCATATAAAATGAAAGTGATACTTCGTTTGTCAAGTCACAACTGTGTCAAAACTAGGTTTAAAATGCTACTAGTTATTTTCAGTTCTATTATTATAATCCCTTAAAATAAAAGCAAAAGTTAGTATTTCAAGGAATAAAACAATACAAATAAAATTTATTTTAATGTTAGTCTGTGATTGAATGAAACAATATGACACATAAATTAGCCCCATTTCAGTTAAACTAAATAACCAGGGTTGAGCTACATCCCAAATAAACACTGCGAATCGGAAGTATTTAATCTCAAATTAAAATTTATGTACTATTGTTTATCTAATCGTAAATGCACAAATCTGCATAGATAGCATTTATTCACCGTGTCTGCTACATCTAAGTTTTAAATTATTATTTTTTTCACAGATTAACTTAATGTGATCTCCAACTCATACATGTTTCAAGTAAATTCACTCGGTTTGGACAACAATTAAAACAAATCTGTTGTAATCTTCAGTTTATGCAGTAACAAGAACACAAGTTGGAGAACATGCCGAAACAATATTATTATAAAATTATTGACTGTACATTAATTTCTGCAAGCTAGTCACTTTATGATGTGCGTGCTCATTAGCTGATTATTTTCAAAAGTGCTAACCATTTTTATTTCATTTATTCAACGCACATTACGAGTTAACTATGGTCAAACAAGTTAGTTTCTTAAAATAATGTTTTGTTACCGAGCCACATTGCATGTGACGTTATGACACGATAGGATGTCAGTCCATCTTAAATTTTCTCCATTCTATTTGTCGGCTCGTTTGTTGACTTAACAAAGGAAATGACAACAATTAGAATTAGAATTTTTTTTTCGAGTTTCACATCATGTCCATTGAATTCAAACATGTGTCATGTTATGTCCACGTGCGAGTAACCAGTATTTACTAAGAGTCGTAATTGATTTCGTTTTTATTATTTAAAATGATGGATGGAACAATAATCATTATTATTAGGTGCCAATTATACCTTCATTAAATTAGCCTTTTTTTTATCTATCCTTCCGCCAATTTCATGGGAGGATGGATGATGAGGAGAAATGTTTTTAGCAAGAAGTCAGCATATCAGTTTCATTACTGATTTTAATTAACTTTCTCAATAAAGTTCTGTAACCTACTTCAACTTCAACCTTATTTAATAAGCAAGATAAGATGTTACCCAACTTTTATAAATAGTTTCCAGCCATGGGTGGCAACAAGTTATACGTATTTTCTATATTTCTCACATATACATAATTTGGGAACTATTACCACACTTGCATCCACGGCCTTATGGCCTACCATCGCTGATTGTTATGATCTGTGTATCATTACCAATTACGGCTAATAAGCTAAAAGTGTAAGTGATAGTTATTAGCAAATAAGAAATAATTTGGCGTAATCTATGTTAGTTAAGTAACATGATGTTACTAACATCCCAAGATTTAAAACCACTGTTTGCCAACTCTTCTCAAGAAGGGTGAGATGTTGATGTTGCAACTTATTTGAAGTTTTAGTCAAGATGAGCCACAGGAGGAGGAGATGATAAGATAACGACCCAAATAAATGAAGTAGACAATAGAGTTTTGCAGTATAATATACATGACATGATTCATCTCCTTGTAAATTAATTATTTAATTATCTAATCACGAAAAACATCAATCAACCGCCGTTGTTTTGGGGAGCGTCTTCTACTCTTTTTCTTGTTTCAGATGAAATTCCAAAAAAAGTTTTTAAAGAAATTGTAAAATGCGTCGTACTTTTTATGTAAAACCCTTAGTTTTGGTACAACTGACCCAGAAATAAAATTCGTCTACACAAAACAACGTTGACCGACTCTAATTTGTTTCCAGTTGCAATAATTTGTATTTCCGATCCAGAATAAATAATAACTTGTTGGTGACAAGGTTTTCATGTCATAAAAATTAACATGTTTATACTCCGCAAAGTGTTTTATTGACTGTACATCAGTATAATGTATTAAAGATAAAAAAAAGTTATGGTGTGGCTATTAGCAGAAAATTCCTTATTAATGGAATTTATTAATAATAAAATACCTCATCTATTTTAGTCTCTACAAAACACTTTATTAATCTGACTTCCCTAAAAAAAGAAATATTTTTAGATAATAGTAATTGACACTTTATTCAGTAGCTTTAAATTATGTTATGAAATGAAAATTTTGTGTAAAACTTACGGAAACATTTCGACTTTAGCCAAAGGAAGAGACTCCTTTTCATCTGTAAATAAAAAAACAGGAAATGACAACAAGCCGGGATTAACTTTTGAGCATTTTCTTAAGAATTTAAAAATCATTATGAACATTTTATACTGGTGACGAAGTAGTTTAAATTGCAGTTGACGACATGCACTACCAACGCCATGAGTTTGCCTGTACAACTTTTACCCAAAGCAATTTAGTATGACACAAATTTCTGTTTTATAAGATTTTCAATTACAAATTACAGCTTGTCTAACTCGAGTTTTACTTTCTTTTGAGGATCTTCTCCCCATTTTTTGGTAAAGACGGTAATAATTAAATTGTCATCCATTAAGCCATTAGTTTACTTGGATTTCGCTGTTGGGTTGTATTGTAATTTAATTTGTGACTGTGTTTTTAAGTGAATTCTTTGAAAGTGGAATTAAATTAGTTATTAGCATTATGGGAAACGTGTCAGAAATGTTCTCAAGAGAAAATGAAATGAGCAAGGACAAAAAATTTTTAAATTCTTTACATAGGTCCACACCGCCCATCCCATCAAAGGAACGTCTTTATTTGTATTTAATTATATTTAAAATACTGTGACATATTGACAACTTACTTCCTTGATTAAAAGTTGCCGACGGATTTCATAACTGCATAGTTTGCAAAATTATTCCTTTGTTGCAAGATTCGGAATTTTTCATTTAATCCGTGAAACCATAATCGGAAAGCGTTTAGAATATTAATGGGTAAGAAGTGATCTAAATCTTTGATTAAGTAACGAATATTGGTCCGAGACAAACACTTTTATTTCAAACCGGTGGAAATTGCAAATTGTCATTATTGCGCGTTTAATTCGTGGCTTAGCCTCTAAATTCATGAATATAAATACATTTTGCCCTGAAGCCCTTAATTTTGCATATTTTTCAATGTCTATCCTCCCGAATTGCGACACTTGCATTAATTTGTCTTTCAGCATTTTATCAAAATATTTGTTTAATCATTTGTCTGCAATTGCATTGGAGACTGCATCCAGAGAACATTATTAGTATTCGAATAATTACAGAATGTCAAAATTAAATGGTTTCATTGCGTAACGTGCAAACATTCATAATTTTATTCAAATGCATACAACTTGAATGCGATGAGCGATTTAAATCTACGAAATTAACAATTTAAATTGGGTTAATTTATTACCCCCACCCCCGCAAATGTGATTATTACGACAAATTCAATGAAGTGAGTGGCGTAATCAGAAGCAGGACTGCAATCTTCATCCTCCAACTAATTTATTGCCCTTCATTAAAATAGCCAACCTTTTATGCAGAAATAGTGCAGGAGCACTTTAAACTCCGCATTTTAATTGAGTTTGAATTCATTAGTTTGTCACCCACATATGCCTAAATTTTTACCGATGCATGCAAACACAGTATTTGAAATACTAAGGTCTAATTTTGTTTAAAAGTGTAAAAAAATCCAAGAAATGAAATCAGTTGACATTGGACACACTAAACCTTACCAAATTGGAGTCAGGGTTAAATGCATTTGCTCCCCCACACATGAAGATGGAATCAGATTAAAATCCCAAACTGTTTTGTAAATACTGCATCAGTTGGCTTGATACGTAAATTGGTGATGGGGATGATTTTTACTTTCTGAGCTACTGAATAAATAGTATGCACTAAATAATATCACCACATTAGTTAGATATTTACTCAAGTAAGAAAATGTCACCTTAAACTGTCTCAAAAGCTGGTGACATACTGATTGAAATTAGAATGTGGACTCGTTCATCTTATTCATTGTCACTT
>JAAXNX010003678.1:0-10228 GCA_036491905.1 Folsomia manolachei
ATGCTCCTGTTTTTCTACAATTTGTGAATGCCAGATTCGGCACGCATATTATTCCAAGACGAACTGAAACAAGTGCATGAGTTCAGGCTGGGAATGGTTTTAACAGAAGCTAGTCCGGGTTCCTTATCCTCGTCGTAATGGGTTTCCCAATAATGAGAATTTTCAACAAAGTTGTAGTTTAGACTGCTGGAGAGTAAGGAGAAGCATGGAATTGTGTGAGGTGACCCTTCAACAAAGTTGTGGAACTGTGCTTGTACCAAAGGCAACTGAGATTTATTTTATTTTATTTTATAACCCCATATACAGCTCCGGCAGAGCTATAAAATAAAAGAAGATAAGAGAACTAGTTGAGGAGTTTAACCCAAAAAGTTTTTACAACATAGAGGTAAATTTTAAGGCTTAGAGAATTAGTTCAACCAACCAAACCTAGCAATGTGAAAAGGAAAGGAAGAGAAACGGTCAAACTTTGTACATGACAGAATGAGCAAAGTAATTTAAACTAAGTCGTATAAATAAGTAACGAGTTTGACAATTAGTTGCAAAAATGTTCAAGTACCGTTCCAAGTAAGAAGAGAAGGAGAGAAGGGTCTCTGCCATAAAATGAATATGTTTAAGAACAACAACTGCCCCGGTTGAAGTTGACACCTCGCTCGTTCCCTCCGTGTCAAATAAGTCACGTCAAGGGGTCCTGTTGACCCTTTGTGTTTTGGTTTCATTGACAAATTCCTTCCTTTCTTAGTTAGCATTCGAAGGGATCCTCTGATTGTCGGTGTCTTCAAAATAGACATTATTGGAGGGACAATAAAACGTGTAAATCCAGTAATTAAATATGCATATAGGAAAGTAAGGAGTTGACGAGAGGATCTTCATATGAGGCTAGGAATGGGTGGAAAGGCTAACAATGTATTTGCTGCCCTTACAACTTAACCCCACCATCGTTAAGGATATCCTTCCATATGGAATGGTTGAATAATGAATAGTAATTGTATTGTAACGGGCGTAGCAAAGTCTCATTTGTTTCATCGGCTTTTCTTTCTCCTTACTGGATGGTTATTACTGCAGTCAGTGAGTGGATGGATACCATTCCATTGTTGTAGGGGAAGGGTGTAAGACTTTACTTACAGTGTAAGTAAAGAAGTAAGTTGGAGGTGATTTTGGTTAAGACTTCTAGAGTCAGGTTGGTCTGGTCTGGCCTGTGGTTGTGCTTCAGAGGGAGAAAGGCACGTCGTCCCATATAAAATGGTTGAGCCATGTCTCTTATACACTCACTTTTTAGACGAGACGAGCAGATAATGACTATAAGAGGAAGGGAGGAAGGTAAATTACATTCAAGACTGGTTATTCTATGATTACACCATAAGATGGTGTGGTGGGGAGAAATTTCCTCGAGGAAAGATCCAAGTAAACTAACTTGTGTCGTCCCTCATTCACCACACCATGCCATGCCATGCCATGATTACTTTACTATTGAAAAATCTTTCTTCTTCAACCATCCACTACATGTAGCAAGAAGAAAGGCAAGTTGTTAGAACTAACTTTGCCTGTAGATTATATTATTATACCCATAGGTACCTGGGCTGCCTGCATCCCCCCGGTGTGCGGAGACTGCTCTTCACAAACTTTTGTTATATGCAGTCAGCAGTTTCTGAGATATAGGAGCCGTGGACCAAGTTGTCTTTTCTTGATATTTATTACGACCGCTACAAGTTGCAGCAACTGCAGGAAGGCACTTTTTGGTTCAATTTGTGTTTAGTAGGGAGGAAATTCCTCAAAATAAAATAAGACTTTTTTCCATTTCTTTCTTTGACCATCCCACTGGTTTGGGGAGAGAATCTTAAAAAGTAGTGACTCTGGAGAGAGTTCAGAATACGGCTACAAAGTCAATTACAGGGCAGAGTATGGAAAGGCCAAGGGACCATCTCACCCTTGGATAAGAAGATGTTGTTAACATCCCATGGCCCTGTATAAGAGACACCCAACAAAGTGATGAGTTTTGTTATAGAGTGAGGGAGTGAGTGAGTAAATAAGCTTTGACTCCGACTGAGCAATTTGTCCAACTCCAATTGCTTAGTTGTGCAGTGACAGCGTCTGGGGTTGGATAGATCAGCAGAATTGGTGGATAGATGGTAATTGACAAAGGAAGGAGGACGGTGATTTAGAACTGTACTTGAACTCTGAGGGTGGGTGGATAATCCACCGTGGATTGGGAACAGCGCTATTTTTGTGTGTTGGGAACATTCCCAGAAATTCGGGATTGTGTTGGTTAAGGGAACTTGGCTTCCTCAATTTCCATTTTTGATTCGAGTATGGATGGTGAGGAGGAGGGAGAGGAGTTGTAGTGGTGTAACGAGTGCAAATGGAAATTTCGAAACGTGTTGACTTTGAGTCTTCTTGCGCAAAGTGACACAACGGCTGGATGCGGTTTGTTAAACTGAACAAGAATTCTTTGACATTACAGCAACAACTGGTGACAGAATGGTTCAAATATTACAGTCACTGCACTTGGGACTGTTGAAATGTTGAATTTCAATCGAATTTCAATTTTCTCCTTGCATTCTCCTCAAAGATGAGTGGTAGTGGGTGGATGTACAAGAAGTCAAGTAAGTACCGTAGATCAGTGGCAGACATGTCATAACATATTCGGAATAAGTCTGGGTTCAGGAAATATTAGCAGTGTGCATATCTCTGATCCGTTCCGACATTACATCAATTTCTTGCGGAATGAATGGTAAATTATGTGGATTCAAAGCGAGGTTACATTGGCAAGAATTTGGTTCTTTTTAAAAACCGAGTTGGTTTCCTTTGTGCCTGTCATTTACTCTTTGACTGCGGTTATCAAAAGAAATATATGGAAATCCATTCAAGTCCAAGTACAAAGTAGTCTGTAGAGTGCCGTGACATTGTGTTCAAGTAAATTTGAGGGAAACGTGTAAAACAGGATTGAACTACTCCAAATAAAAGTGGGGATGGAATCAATCATAACGATAAAATAAAGGAAGGAGAGAGAAAATGGTTCATCCGTCTTGAAATTGGATGTGGTTTGGTTACGTTACTTGAAGTCATCATGCTTTACTTAGTGGTTGGTTGGTAGTTGGATGGAATCATTCGTCATTTGAGTTAATGGATTTTCTTTCCGGGAACTTTTCGATCTGTGTGAAACATCAAATCAAATCATGAACCTCAATCCAAAAACCACTCAACCCAAAACTTGTACTTCTTGATTTTCTTAAAGTACTGATTCCTCCAAACCAAGGAAAGGGAGGAAGGATAAAAGTGTTTTGAAATGGTTATTGTACTCTCATTTCAAGGTACATGAGAAGAAGACTTGATATTTGATTGAGCCCAAGTGGTTGGTTGGTTGGTGGAATTCCACTGCATCGCCTGCATGCAGAGATTGGGTTAAATTCTAAAGAAACGACACTGAATTTCAATCTGGTTTTGGTTCTGTCATAAAATAAAAAAAGTCATGCTAGTCAGAGAATGTAGCTATGCTAAAACACAATAGGATGAGAAGCAAGAATGCATCCGATCTACCGCTGTGAAAATCTTGCACAATCACATTCAACCCAAGTATGAGTAACAGGCAAGAAGTGTATTGACATTCATTAACCAACTACATATGAAATGAAGGCTCTCTGTTGTCTTCTTGAGATAAATGTGATGTGGATAAGATACTCATAATATGGTATTCATAGGTGGTGTAGAAATAATAATGGGCCCAAAAAGACGGTTGATTGTGGCATCTCACCTCACCCACTCTACCTCCAAAGTGGTTTGGTTTTTGGTTTAGTTGACGAACTAAATCTTGCTCGGTATGCATTTTAGTTTTGATTTAGAGTTTACTTTAGTTTAGTCAAGTTTGTTTGTGGTTGGATGTGATGTGGTAGATTTTCTAGATTTTGAGATATTATTCATCCAACATTCATCTCATCTCTCCACCGGCTGCTACACAAGATAAGTGAGAGACAAAGGGAGAGATGGATGGCAGATTGTGTAGATTTTTAAGGCAATTACACGCATCAATTGTCTCTTTATTTCTCACTGTACCAGTGTCTCCTGTTTGCTCACCTTTTATGTATATTCATCCTCCATCCATCCATGTCTAGATTGGACGGGTAGATAATAATGATAACCCCACAAACTACCTTAAAATTCAAGTTTAAGCCACCACACGGAAATCAGTAACCAATCCAAAATTTAATCCAATCCAACCAAAACCACTAAAATTCAAACAACCATCATTTCCTCGGATGCAGATGGATAATGGATCAGGACCAGAGAGTCCCAGAAAAGATTGGTTTTAGGATTTGATGGTTTTGTGGCCCGTTTTTGTCCGCATTACCATTTTAGATTGACTCACTCGCAGTGCAGAGAAAGAAGGCTCATGATTTTGTGAGAGAGATGTGTAATTGTGTTTTGTGGTGAGGTTTGAGAACTGTTTCCAACTTTTTAGTCTCGAGTTTGTTTTATTTTGTCAAGTGCCATACTGCGCTGGATGGCTAAGCAGTCATGTTCTGTGGGTTTTGGTCAGCAATTTGTATTCTGAATCTGTTTTCCAAGACTTCGTGCTCCGTGGCTATTTGAATTTTAAAACATTCAACTCAATGCAATGCATGAGAAGGGCTGAAGCTGAATGTTCATCTGTGGCTGGAAGAATTTTTGTTCATGATTTGATGCACAATGAACCCCATCCAGCAACCCTTAAACAATTTCATTTACATACATATGCTCCCGAGCCAGTTGCCAGCATCATCGTATGGCACAGAATTCAGTGACAATAGTCATCATCGCCCTTTTTTACTTGGAGCACTCCACTGTCAGAAAAAAAGAACAAGTCAGAAGGATGTTGGAATGTGGGGTACTTTTCTCTCACGAAACAGCAACCAATATACCCAGCAATGTCTTGGACTAATGATCAAATTCCTGTAATGAGGGGAAAAGTATGGAGAACCGCATAATTCTTGGTTTCGTTGAATGACTAGAATGTCAATTTTCTGATCCAAAGATGACTCATTAACCACTCGGAATGGTTTTTGTCAGGTTTACTTTACTGCAGGAATATGGTGATGTGGCGGGTGAGATAATGGATGGACGAAAATTGAGAGCAAATCTTTGTACCTAAGTTTCTAAATGGCCGGATAATTTACTTTTTAAAATTATGTTGCATGCAGTTGTTTCGTAAAAGCTGTTCCCTTTATGCTAATCATTAGTTGGGTTATGTTGCTCTAAATGAATTCCAACCCACCAAGAGGGACTTGTTTATGCACTTGTTGCAATTCTATGGACAACTTAAATGGGATGGTGGAAAATAAAACACTCGGCTGAATTGTCATTCTTGTTCCAGTCAATGTAAAGAAAGACAACAAAAGTTTTTGGTTTGTTTCGTTCCTGGCTGTAAATTCTGCAAACTTTTCTCGTTCTGTGTCATTTGTGATTAGCACCAGCAAAACTTTGTTTGGGTTGCAGTCAGATAAAAAGGAGGAGTTCCTTTTTTCATGTTTTGTTCAATTTCCTTCCCCCGTGTTTAGTTGGGATTGTTTCGTGTAGTTTATCTATTCTGCGGAATGTTTCTTTGATGATTATCAACGAGGGTTGGTTACTTAGTGTTGTGAGTAATGGTCATGTTGACATTAGGAACAGGAAGGATGCTTGGTTCTACATGTTTTACTCTTTAAACTGTGAATGTGGCAAGGAAATGATTGTTGCTTAAAAGTTTATCGATCGATTAGCTCCGCTACTCGCTAGTCCGTTATCCGTTATTTACTGGAAACAAAGCATCCTTTATTTTATTGTGTTCTGTTGTCATTGTGTGGGTGGTCGACTACAGAGTTAAGATAGTCTGGAAACTAATCAATCACAATCTCACTTGTTTTTTTCACAGGGGATGAATCCACATTCAATGAGAATAGTGATTCCACCTCAAACTGCCACTAGTCACCTTCACAGTAAAGTTATTGGGGTTTGAAGACTTGAACAATTAAACGCCTCTGTGTTCCTACCAATTGACGCCATGGGAGAAACAATCAGAAAAATGGAGTCCATGTCAATTTTCCTTTTCGCACATTTTCTCACACATTTTGTTGTCCATTCTGCAGAGCAAGGTATGTAAAACTGACATTAAGTGACACTAATTGTGTGACTAGTTGGAATGTGTGAAATTCAACGCTTAATTTCAATTTCCAGTCGTCCTGCTGGATACAACGGAGGAGTCCTCGTTAACATGGACTCAATACCCGTACGGACCTTCTGCAGCTACGCCAGGGGTAAGTTTTAATTTTGTTATTAATTAGTCTAGGCCACAGCCTAATTTCTCATCTGCATCCACATCAGACTAGAGTCTAGTCATACCAATTTCATGCACATTAGCCCACATTCCTCGTCTCGATAATGATTACAATTAGCCCGAAACTCAGTTAGTTACTTGCTGCACTTTTTCACCCAACGACATTTTTTATTGACACAAAGCCATTGGCAGGATGATAGCATTCATCACAAGAGACTGCTTGGCAGTAAAGTTGGTTTAGTTTAATGTCTACTTAAGTAGACATAAATACGAGGGCCGGACGGATGCATGGACGGTAAAATGTTTGACTGTTTGCACTTGTATTGAGAAGAGTCGTCATTTTTTCGGGCTATCAGTTAGACTGCGGCTGGTGATGAGAGCATCACTTACGATAAGAGAAGATTTTTTCAGCCAAGTCAACGCAAGGAAGGCAAATATTTAAAGAAAATGTTTAGAGTACTCCAAATCCTGAAACAAGCCGACTCGAATTTCCTCTTGAGCCAAGTTCCGCTGGAAATGATAATCTAATGGACCCTGCACAATCTCATCTCGTTCTGACTCAACTCCAACTTCTGCCTGATAAGAACTTGGTGGGATGAGATGGTCATAATTAATTTGAATTACGGGCTTGGGTGAGATTTCAGATTGTTTATTTAAGGAAGGAGGAAACTGTAGCTTGGCCTTTTTGACGGAGTCATAGTCATGAGACTCCAGACGACTCGGAGTTGGTAGACAAACGTTAATTGTTTATAATTTGAAGTGATGCACGTTGTAATGGGAAGGCAAAGTAGGATAAGAAGTAGGCACCCAGATACAAAAGATTGTTACGGATTAAGTCAAGAAACTTGGATTCCATCTCAAACTGTTTACATATTAAAGAGATGAAATGGACTCTGATTTCCTGGCATGCATGCCTAGACCAGTAATTCTTCGTTCACATGCCTAGAAAGGAATTTAATGACGCTATTTATGAAGTTTGTCCTCAATTGTTGGGACACCAAGTCACGTTTCACGTTAATTTCACACATGACATGAATCACGGACCCATTACGTTCACTTTGAGTCATAAATCTGACTTGTATTGGGATGGATGACGATAAACTAATTTCTCTGTCTCTCTTCTTCCAGTGGATTGAAGAGAGCTTTACAAATTTCGACAAAGGGATAAACTGGAGGTCCTATGTCGTTTGTGATGTGGCCTACAACAACGTCAACAACTGGCTGTGGACCCCGTTTATTGAGCGTGGACCTGCCAATCGAATCTATATCGAGATTCAATTCTCCATGCGAGATTGTAACCTATTCCCTGGGACAGCACTCTCCTGTAAGGAAACCTTTTCTCTGCTGTACTACGAATTTGACGCCGCTACCAAGGAACCTCCGCCCTGGGAGCAGGAGAGTTACACACTTATCGACAGAATAGCTGCGGACGAGGGACGATTCACCCTTAATAATGAAGTCATCATAAATACGGAGGTCAGATCCATCCCAGTCACGAAGAAGGGAGTTTATTTCGCCTTCCGGGATCAGGGAGCCTGTATTTCTCTCCTGGCCATTAAAGTGTACTACATAACTTGTCCCGAAGTTACGGCAAGCTTTGCATTTTTCCCTGGCACACCCACCGGACGAGAACTTACCTCAATTGAGCAGGCGGAAGGGAAATGTGTCGCCAACTCTTTGGANGTTACGGCAAGCTTTGCATTTTTCCCTGGCACACCCACCGGACGAGAACTTACCTCAATTGAGCAGGCGGAAGGGAAATGTGTCGCCAACTCTTTGGAAACGTCTCCACCCCACCACCTTTGTAAGGGGGATGGGAAATGGTATCTCCTGAGTGGGGGGTGTCAGTGTAAACCAGGTTTTGAGCCGGATCATTCCAGGCAGACGTGTAATGGTGAGTGTACAAATTGTGACTATTTTATGATGGGAATTATTCCATTTCTTTCCGGAGGAGGAAGGAATGGGGCAGAATTTCAGTAAAGTTTAGGCTGACTTGCATTCCATAAATTGACGGAATTGCTGCATACACGGGAAAAAGATCAAGTCAATTCGAGTAACTTAATACTTTGCGAGGGGTTGTTATGAAGGACTCTCAAGTGGCAATAAATATGTCGCTCCCAGTTTTTACGACTTTCCTTCATATGCAGGGGATGGGAAGGAGTTAATATTCCCAGTTTTTTTTGCCCCTTGGGCAATTCCTAGAGCAATTTATGCATGCAGTTCGTAAGGATGTGCATATTATTATTGGGTGCAAGTCGGCTTTGTTTTCTTTTTAGCTTATGTACGGATAAATTTAGCTTATCCGTTTTATCCTATCAGAGGAAATTTGCATTTTCCATTCAACAAAAACAGAGATTTAATGTAAAGTGAAGGGTTGGCCGTGTTTATTATTCTTGGATGCCGGATTTTTAATTGGAATGCGAGACATGAAAATTAAAAGTTTACTCGACAAGATTTTGCACTGATTTAAAAATCTTTGAATGTATTAACCCTTGCAGTTTGTCCTCCTGGTCGGTACAAACCAGAAAATGGGGATGGTCGTTGCGTTTCTTGGTAAGTGAATTCTAACCGCTTTCATTTTCCTCTGACTCGTCTTCCTCTACAACCTCGTATACCTCCCAATCATCTTTTATAGCCCAGAACATTCTACAGCACCTTACACTGGTTCCGGAGAATGTCGCTGTAATTCTGGATACTATCGAGGTAATGAAAAAAATACTGAATTTGGTCAGAAATTGTCGCGATTAAGATTATGAGTTTCAATATTCATTTGAAATTACAGGAGATTCCGACCCCCGTTCCACCCCATGCACAAAGCCACCCTCAGCCCCACAAAATTTAACTCTAAATTTTGTCGATCAATCCACTGTCATGCTTTCCTGGAGCTCTCCAAAGTTTCTGGGAGGACGCATCGACACCTTGTATCGCGTCTCCTGTGATTCCTGCCCCTACGGGGTCACCTACAACCCAAACACGGAGAAATTTAATGAGACAAAAGTAACAATCAGTGGTCTCAACGCCGTGTCCCAGTATCACTTTAAAGTGTTTGCAGAAAATGGTGTCAGTTCTAAATCTGGTGATCCAGAATTTGTTGAAATATCCGTGACCACTGAGGCATCGGTGCCTCTGACCGTGAAAAATGTTCGTATAACTCATGTGACCTCGGGAGAAGTCGCGCTGACCTGGGAAAGTCCGGATGACCCCTTCAACGAGCTGGAGATGTACGAGATTCGCTACTTTGCCCGTGGTCGGGAAGGGAATGCCACAATAATCCGGGCTGGACGAACAAATAAATATGTCGTGGAGAACTTGAAGCAAAAGACTGACTATGGTTTCCAACTAAGAGCTAAAACCGTTTCTGGATGGGGTGAATTTAGTACAATTCTGTATAAAAGGACGGGTCAACTCCACGCGGTGATTGGACAGGATGCGGATTATTCTCGACAGGGTTTACTCATCACAGTCATCGCCGTAGCGGTGGCGTTGGTTCTCGTTTTCCTTGTCATTGCGGCCGCACTCTTTTTCCGAGGGTGAGTGTTTTTTAGCCACTTAAGACTAGATTAAGTGTCAAAAGTCAATAAAACTGGGATGAGAATTGCATCAGGAGCCAACTATAACCAACTGGTGGCTTGGGAGTTTTTGTGGGGTAATAAATTTATATGGGTTTTATTTTGCAGGCGTGGAAATGATGACTGCAACAAAAAACAGCCCAGTGACTGTGACACATTGGAGTATAGGAATCAAGAAGGTACGTGTGTTACAATACTTTAAGTGGGATTGGATATTTTTGGGTTATCTTTTGGGATATCATATTTTATGGGTTTAATTGGGTTTGGGTTCTGGAGACTAATATTTTACGGGAAGATTCTGGGTTTGGGTTAAATTTTAAATGTAAACTAATTAAATTCTTCTTTCACTATTTGTACTTGCTGCGACCAAACAGGA
>JAAXNX010003679.1:0-10225 GCA_036491905.1 Folsomia manolachei
GAATTCGGGGAGTTGCGTTCTCCACTCACTCACTACTTCTACCCGGAGGAAGTGCACTAGTATAGTATTATATTATAGACCATTTATAGTCAACCTCTATCTATAATCCCCCCACCTACACCCATCCACCAGTCATTACTCCATTAAAATACGTGAGTACTACAAGTAGTTATCCAAAGTATTAGTCAGGGGGGGTGAGTGAGACAAGTTATCCTACTTCTGGATTAATCTATATCTCAGCTAGTAAGGTGACCAACACCCACCAAAACTGACCAGACCACAAAGAAAAGTGATCAAGGCTCAGAGTCCAGCAAAAATCAGGGGGTCAGAAGAAGAGACGCAAACTATCTCCTCCTCCTCCTCCTGCGGTCAGCCTCAGTTGCCATCCTTCACCACAATGACGTATGTGACCACATCATTCATTTCCCACCCATGTCCTTCTCTCAGAACCCAATTAGTTGACTAATTTCATGTAAGTAATGAGCAAATTCTATTATTCCTCCTCCAGGGGAGTGACGCGAGAGATGGAGGAAGAAGCCACTTCCTCCTCCTGTACTGCTCCCACCACGGTCACACCCAATCCTCCAGTTCCTCCAGTTGCCACCCTCCCAGTGGAAGAGACGAGTCTAGATGTCCCACCACCACCCGCCTCCTCCTCCTCCTCCACATCTCCTCATCCTGGTGTGGAAGTTGTGGGTGTGGAAATAAATCACTTGAATTCATCCGCACCCACTCCCAGTGGAGGTGGTGTGGTTGGAGGGAGTGGGAGTGGTGGAGGAGGAGGAGAAATAGTTGCCAAATCCTCTGCCCCACCTCCTAATCGTGACCATACTCCCCATCACATCGTGTATCGGAAGATGGAGCGAATAATCGAGCGGATGCAGGAGGAGGGGAGTGGCGTCCCTGTTCGCACCGTTAAGAGCTTCCTTACCAAAATACCCTCCGTCTTCACGGGAACGGACCTCGTCACGTGGATCCTCAAACATATGGAGGTCGAGGATCAAAGTGAGTGGTTTTCATAACAGGAGTAATCTATGACCTGTGACCTTTTTAATGGACTGATTTCAACAGATGAGGCCCTCCACATCGCCCACTTGTTGGCGGCGCATGGCTATATATTCCCAATAGAGGACCACATCCTCTCCGTTAAGAATGATTCCACGTTCTACAGATTTCAAACGCCGTACTTTTGGCCATCCAATTATTGGGAGCCGGAGAATTCGGATTATGGATAACATGCGATGCTTAGTCATGTGGGTGTGGTGTGTGGCCTGATTTTGACTGTTTTCAGCCGTGTATCTGTGCAAGAGGACGATGCAGAACAAGACGCGACTGGAGTTGGTGGATTATGAGGCTGAAAATCTGGCTCGTCTCCAGAAAATGTTTTCCAGGAAGTGGGAGTTCATTTTTATGCAGGTAACTAATTGAGAAATCTTGGAAAAGAAGAGATTCCCCTGACATATGGTCCATTTCCTAGGCTGAGGCGCAGAGTAAGGTGGACAAGAAACGGGACAAGTTGGAAAGAAAGGTGTTGGACAGTCAGGAAAGAGCCTTCTGGGATGTTCACAGACCTTCCGTGAGACCCTTACTACGTATTCTTAGCCAATTAAGGTGACTCAGTGGCTAATTCCTGCATGTGTTTTTTTCCTCCAGCCTGGATGCGTCAACACGACGGAGATGGATATAAAGAAGGTGTGTCGAATGAATAGACCGCGACACGGGAGCAGTGCGGATGGTGCTGGTGTACTGCGGAAGGAGAAATCACTCTCCGTGGAGGAGCTTAAGGCACTCATCAAGTCCCTTAAATACAAGCTGGATCGACACTCTATCAAAATATCCAAAGTTGCGGATCTGTGAGTTCATTGTTATCTATTAATTAATTATGACTTAATGCTGATTACCGACTGATTTGTGTAGACATTTGGCCTATTACGAAATGTATTCGGAGTACGATCCCTTTATAATTGCACCAGAGCCCTCCAATCCCTGGTTATCCGACAGTTTAGACTACTGGGATCAGGAAAGGAATGCCAAGGACATTCCAGCAAGAAGGGTGAGAAGATGGGCCTTCTCTGTGGAAGAGCTCCTCAAGGTATGTCTGTCTCCTACAAGTTACAAGCATTTGACAATCATGTAATAATCTCCATTTTCCTCAGGATCCCGTGGGTAGGGACCATTTTGCAAAATTCCTGGAGAAGGAGTTTTCCGGAGAGAATCTCCGATTTTGGGAAGCAGTCCAAGAACTGAAGCGCCTGCCCATGAGTGAAGTTCCAAAAAGGGCGCAAGAGATTTGGGCAGAATTCCTCGCCCCAGACTCCACCTGCCTCGTCAACGTGGACTCCAAATCCTATGAGCACACCAGACAAAATATTCAAGAGAGTCATGCGGATCGATGGAGTTTCGACACGGCCCTCGTAAGATAACCACTTATCCTGTATTTATTTGACTGCGGTGTCCTCATTACTTCTGTCTTCCAGGCACACGTGTATCACTTGATGAAGAGTGACAGCTACTCTCGCTACATTAGATCGGATATGTACAAAGACTTTTTGAATGGAGCCAAGAAAAAGGTTAACTTTCTCTCCCTACCTTCCAAGTTCAAACGCACTTAAGGTCATATAATCATCCCCAAAGAGAAGTAAAGCTAATAAACCCCGAAACGAAAGGAAGGAATGGATAGCTCTCTCCTTCAGAGTATGCGATTTGGAGACTCCACTTTGAACTCTAGACATCCAAGGTTGTGTAATTATGGATAGTTAGGTGTTGACTAATTATTCATTCTTGTTAATTTACGTTAGTTAGTAGAAGTACAATACAAGGCTTGCTGGTCGAGACCATTACTTCAATATTATCCAAGGGTTGGATTTAGGATGAGAAATTATTTCTCTCAGAAATGTAGCATTTGTGAGCAGTATTCTGTTGTCAGTATCACGCAACCTGGGTTAAGTATTTGGGGTAGGGATTTTAATTTAAAAGTTGAAATTAACTTATTTTCCTAGTCTCATGTCCCGATGGAGCGTTGGTTGGTTAACCCTTTTGGTAAATGCTAGTAATTAGAAGAGCTATAAATAATAAAAACGGTATCTCTCTTGTTCATCCATTCCTATTACTGATATTCAACAAGTTTTAATAAAATAAATCCATTTACTACGACAGGAGTAAAAGAGTTGATGGGATTTTTATTTACATTTTTTATCTAGATATTTTAAACAACTCGGTCTGTCCCTGGCGTCCCTCTTACCTACTAAATTTAGTATATTTTTATTTTAGAGCCCTTCGCAAGGATGGGCATTGTTTTTAATTAAATGAAGTTTAAGCTGCAGATTTTTCATCCAAAAATAAGGAATTACGTCTAAATGGCTTAAATACTAATAAAACTCCGTATCTTGTCCCACTCCCAGACTTAATAGCAATACAAGAAATTTCTACAAAATGATTGTGAATAAACTCAGACTCTGGGTTGCTCATTGATAATAAGGAATGTATGAAGCGTGTTACAAATAAGAAGGCAATAACAGTTCCCATTTCTATCCGTCTGTCCTAAATAGCTATAATTATTGAATAGGATATTAGTTGCATTATTTGGTAGCATTTGTTTGACCTGGGTCCGCGGAGGCAGACCTATACGAAATTATGTAATCCCCAGTATTAAGTAAGGACCCTTTACTCAATGAGATTTACAGAATACAAAGCTAAATAGTAAATACAATCAACAAATAATACTGCATCCCTTTTTAAAACATTGTGTAATGGAATGGCCTAAGATAACATAATAATATCTTATCTATTATTATCCATGAGAAATAAGCAACTTATTGGTCGGCTTAACTTGGAGGCGTTGGCGTTAATTTTCCTCAATGGACGGGAAGGAGGATGGGGCAGGCATCTTTTTAGAGGAGGCCGAAGATTCCAGACCTAAACCTCCCAAAATAGTTTTACGAGATTTGGGTGTGCTCTGACCATCCATACAGATTGGACCGCGCTTCGTCCCAAACTAGAAGAAGGAGGGAAATAAATAATGACATATTTTAATCAGTGATAAGCAGTAATGATCCAATTATTGAGTACTTAACAATTCCGGCTTACCAGACTAATGCTAGAGAAATGGTTTCGGATTGGGGTGAAAGAATTTTCACTCCCAGACTGAGACACGGCATCCGGATCCTTTTCCTTGGGTCTCAATCTCCCACTAAATGGACTACTTATCATTTGGGACACTGTTCTCTTCAATTTACTCGGTGTCCTGCTTAGACTCAGGGCTCGGCCAACCTAGAAAATAAACGGAATGCAATCAGCTGCTTTAACCACAATCAAAGCTAAATTAATCTCTATTTGGCCCACCCACCTTTTTCATTCCTCTGGAAAAGAAGCCAGAACCGGAACTTGAATTATTATTTAACGCAGCGGAATCCACGGTGGTGATAAAATGCTCCTAAAAGAAATAAAAACAATTATTTAAAAATAAGCTAGCACATCGTATTTATAATTTAAATGAAGCAGTCCTCACATAATCCACTCTAGCCACAGATTGGGCCACTTGTTTCGCAAAGAACTCTACGACACTCATTTTTTGATACTTTTCCAATTCGAAATCCTCCGGAGTATTGAATTGAAGGACACGTTCCCGTAAATCCTCCGGTTCTCTCACGATAAATGCGAAACTCCGGACGTCCGAGTCGTGAACCGTCACAACTTTCTTGACATGGCAGAAATTAACCCACTCCAGAAACTTGTATCTTTTCTGTGGTCCAGATGAAGAGGATGTAAACTTCATGGATTTCCTGGAAGCTGCAGGACTCCTTAAATTGGCCATGGAGAGCGTGGAAGCACCCGGATATTGGTGAGAGGAGGAGCCACTCCCCTTATTAATGGCGAGGCTCCGACGTTTAACAACTTGGAAGTGATCGTTAAAAACGATGAGGGTGAGGAGTTCATTCTTAAAATTAGAAGAGGCCGAAGAAGAGGAGGAGGAAGTCGTGTCGTAGTGCAGGGCAATCACGTCATACTTCTTGAGAAGGGTGCGATGGTCGGAAATTAGCTCCACGGGACAACCTAGAGTCAGATCAAAAAGGGTTTTGTCAAGAACATGAACATTGGCCTTGCTCAGAGTAAATTACAACTACTACTCACTCTCAATATCATGATAAACATCAAAAATGGCGACACGTGCATCAGCCACCTCTTTTTTCTGATTGACAGTCTGATTAACTCGATCAATTGCTTCCACACCGCGTGCAATCCATTCAAAGTCGGGATTGGAGGGTTCCGTGTTCTTTTCCAGATTTTTAAGGACAAGCGCCGTCGACGGGAGACGTTGTACGGGACGAATGATGAGTTCCACCAACTTCTCCTTCCCACATTGAGGTTTGGCTTGAGCTATTCGAAGGAACGCCATGAATCTCGGGTTCCCTGCCTCACACCGCAGTATTTCATTCTTCATCGTTTCAAAATATTGGATGTAAGGTTCATAACATTTTCGGAGCTCTTCAGAGTTTTTGACGTAAATCTGCCCAATCAAGGCATCGTTAGAGTAGTTCTCTAAAATATGCAGCATGTCTCGAACCACGCGTTTGTGAAGTTCGTAAATTGGAAGGATTGGTCCAAAAATGTGTTTAATCTCTAAAGGGGACAGGACTCGACCGGCTTTTTGATCGTCTGCTTCACAGGGTTCTTTAAATAGCTGGAAATGACAGTAGAAAAATTACAAAGGGCACTCCAATAATAATTTACAATTACATTAGGCCATCCACACACTCACCTTAACAATATTCATGAGAATGGAGACATAATTCTTTTCTGTTTCCACTAAATGTGCAAACTCATTGAGTCGTTTGAGTCCTTTTCCCGAAGCTGCCTCCATTTTGGACTTCAACTCCGAGGACTGGAGTCCTTTTTCTATCCTCTTCAGAATGACGGTCAACTCGGACTCTTCCACATTATGAGAGGATTGTTCTGGAGATTTAACGCAATTGAGGAAATCCGCCTCACCTGCATCCTCCTCGAGATCCTCCATAATTCGTGGAGGATGTTCCACAGCAGCCAAGGAGCTCACAAATTCTCTCATCAGTCGTTTCCTCTTTCGTCGATTAGCCGAGGCTACGACGGGAGTGTTGGGAGTGCCATCTGTGTCCGAGAAGGGTCCAGCGGCAGGAGAACAAGCAGATGAGGAGTTGAGCAAGGTGTCCTCATTAAATGAGGAGGATTCTCTGCCCCCACCGGCCCCCAGGACGGTGTATTGATTCTCATCTGCACACGCTTCAATCTGAATGGACGTCCAGAACCATTCTGCTTTCAGAACTTTGGCGCGATCCGCCCAGTCACGGTCAAACAATATTGTCTTCCGGCCCGGTCATGTCATTAATTACCTGCCCAGGTCAATTCATTATTATTTAGTAATTTGAAGGCATTCAAAGTAATAGTTTCCCATGCAAGCAATAATTGAAATCCTTTCTCGAGTCATTTATAAAAATCAGGCAGTTACCCATTTGTTTGTTAGAAATAAGCTTAAACAGTCATTCACAGTTTCCGACCCAAGATAAGAACAAGACAAAAGGAAAAATGTCATTTTGTTATTAATAAAATAAGTGACGTACAGGCAGATCAAAGCGAGCTCGTTTCAGAGGACTTGGTGCGGACGAAGGATCGTCGGACGCCATGGTGGTCAGTCTTAGAACTGGAAATAGTTCTGGTTGAACCAATCGTGGTGGAACTGGACTCCCCTCCAGTGTCTCCTGCTGGAGTAGGTGATAATGTCGTCACTCTCAAACTCCCAACAGCTCCACCTCCCAAACTAGAGGAACTCGTCGAACTTTTGACCTACAGAAAAAGGGACAAGGAATAAAGAAACAAAAAGGTATTATTATGCAGACACTCACACCACATCCATCAACCAATCAACCAAGAATCAGACAAAGACAAGAGCACATTTACCCAACTGATTGAACAAACAATTCCCAATTCAGAAAATAATCCCAAAACAAAAAGCATGCAATGAGCCCAACAACAAACAAAATAACTTTAGGTTAAATCCTGACTTACAATGTGTGTGGCAGTCAGATCCGAGGAATCCACACAAACGAACTTCGTTTTCTTCGATGAGTTTCTTCATTCCAGCCTTTTCTCCAGCGTCGAAACCTTCCAGAGCTATTCGGGCACCGTCTCGTCTTAATTCTCGTGGCGCATATTTTACAGTTCCTCAATAGCCTGGAGTAGACAAAGTATCCAATTTTGGGTGTGGGCCAACTAGGAAGAAGACTTCCGGGAGTGACAATGGCAGCGAGCTCGATAATGATTGGGGATCCATAGATTCTTTGTTGTGTCCCCTTTTTCCTCAGGGTTTCAAAGCAGGGTCCTGAAAACTCTTGGAATACTACGATCTCAGTTCTAGCCTCGATTTGGAGACAATTTAACTCTTCCTCGGTCACAGCTCGCGGCTCTAGTCCAAGGATCTGAGAAACCAGTCAATCAATAATTGTTGAATAACCCAGCAGATTAGATAACTACTTCCACTCACCTGGAGAGCATTGATAAATGAAGGATTTCTTGATTCTCCGCAAAGATAAGCTCTAGTGGGAGTGAGATAGTAGTTGAGCGCGGATGGGTTGACGAGTGTGGCTGAATTGGTGGCGGAGGAGGATGAAGCCGTCTGATGGGGTGTGGTCAACTGTTTCCCACTCTTGGCAGATGGTAACGGAGGTGGAGGTGTAGATGGTGGTGGGGGTGGTCCTGGACAATTTTTTTTCCCGTGGTCTCAAGACCGGTTCCCAAAGTTCCCAACCCAAGGGAAATCCACGGGAATTCTCAATCCGCTTGTATTCCTAAATGACGTGATTGAGACTTACCATGTCTCGGCCCATACTAAATTGTTTTAATTTAAAAAGAAATAAAATTTCGGAACTTCAGAGGGATTCGCTCAGCTGCCAAAAAGTGATATCTGCCTACCCGGTTGTTCTACCCACCTGCATCACGGGTGGGTAGAGACGGAGATCAGTTGACATTGAGACCATGACTATTTATAATTTATGAACGACTATTTATTATATTACGAGACTGTTTTTGAAATTACACCAATCCTTAATATTGACTCTTTTGTAAGATCACTATGTCCGTCCGTCTGTCCGGCATATGCCTTAAAAGCAATGTGCATGAAATTTAATATGAATACATTTGAGACTCTCTCTAAGAAAATTAACAAGTTTGTATCGGGTAGGTCACACGGTCACGGAAATATGGAAGTCTAAAAATCGCGTCATGTTTTTTTGCCAGAAAACTGGGGTTTTCAGGTTTTTGTAATTGCGTTCACCTCTACATTACTTTAACCCACACAAAACCATAGTTATGTCCCCTGACCTTGAGGGGGAGTGGCAATAATTGCTTACTCATAATATCATCATCATACTCTACTTTATATTTTGCATGTGGCCCTTGCAAATCGCATCCGACGGCGTTTGACTATTTATATTATCCTTTGACTATTTATATTATCCTTTGACTATTTATATTATCCTTTGACTATTTATATTATTCTTTGACTATTTATATTATCCTTTGACTATTTATATTATTCTTTGACTATTTATATTATCCTTTGACTATTTATATTATAACGTCAATATTTATGGTATTGTTCAATTATTTGTGATATTGCATGACTCTTTTTGATATTAAAATTGTTAATTGTGAAAATGCATTTGAACTTTCAATATTGCAAGCCATTATTGGATGACATTTATGATTTTATGCACAGTGGTTTAATATTGTTCAGCACATTGCATTCTCATGCTAAGTGGGTGTATCTGCTCATTATTCATTACACGGTAATGCAAGTTAGTGATTTGACGGATTTAAACAACGGAAAGTTAAATGTTAAGTTTAACTACTAGTAGGTAAGTGCATCCATCCGACACTGCAAAAGTCAATCACAATTTAACGCCGCAAGTCATTGGAAGCCCATCACTATTAATAGCAGCTGAATTGCATCATAGGTGACCCATTTGACCATTCCGACTTGTTCCCATCTCCATTCCAATAACGTCAGTTTTCTGCCATCAATTTTAAATAGTCAAAAACCTAAACCCAGAATTCGAGAGTAGTCAGAGTAGTCTAGCAACAGTGCCGGACCCCCAAATGTAAACAATTGCTCTGGCCGCTGAAAAAGAAACAATTTACCGCTAACTCAATTGGCTACGGATTAGTAAAAAAATAATTTTCTGTTCGATTCTCTTGTTAAATATCGCAAATAACAATTGCCTCCCACTTCCCTTCACCGCGTTTAAGTGACTCCACCGCGTTTAAGTGACGACCCCGGCATTGTGAGGAGGCGAATTTTTAGAAGGTAACAGATTTCGATGTTATTCCCAAGCCTGATCACAGTTTGGAAGATTGGCGTAATTATTGAGCGTACAATTCTAAGAGTCAGGTCACATTGGTGGTGCTGCTTAATGTGTCGATTTTTAAGTTCTGGTGCGATTTAAAATGGTTTGTTAACTTGTGGGTGTGGTGACGTTGTTTTAAAATGTGAAGGATTATGAGTACAGGGTAGCATTGTATGAGATCATTCTGTTCTAAATCTAACCCAATTCCAATATAAATTTGTAAAGATTAACGGCGACCTCCTCCACCACCGAGACGCTGCCCCTAGAGCACGACATCCGTTGCACATGGGTCCAATTTAAATCATAATAATATTCTGTCTAAATTCATTGTGCGGTGGTTTTATATAAAAATGTGCGGACAATTGTCGGTGGGTAAATGATGTTGTTAGGGCACTGGACGGTTCTGAGCCAAAGAGAAAAAAGATTCTTAACAGTGGTCCTAAAGTTTTATGCCTTGATGGTGGTGGAATCAGAGGAGTAGTGTTGACACAAATGCTGTCATTTCTCCAAGAGGTATAGAACAGGGATAAAGAATTATTTCATTTTTTTACTTTATCATTATTCGGGTATTAAAACAACGCTATTTTTGTAGAAACTTGGAAAATCAATCGCAAGCTGCTTCAACGTTGTAGCTGAATCAAGTTCCGGTGGGATCATTGCACTTGGACTGGCATGCGGAAAGACCTTTTTGGAAATACAGGAAATGTACCTAGCTCTGAAATCAAAAGTTTTTATTGGAGGTCGACCGTACAGTGCACAAATTCTTAAATTTTTTAAAAAACCTCCAGTGCAGCATCATATAGCCCGAGCCAGAGTGTAGGTTGTTGTTGACGCGTTTAACAAAGTGTTCA
>JAAXNX010003680.1:0-10223 GCA_036491905.1 Folsomia manolachei
GTAATTAATCCAATTAAGGAGATTTCTTTTTCAAGTTTTTTTGATAAATGAACCAATTAATGTCAGCTTACTATTAAGCTTCTAACATTCGCAATTAATCGGTAATCAGACTCCTGAATATTTAAATGCGCCTTCAGCATTTGTAGCATTCTGTCTCGCAAAATCCTCAATACTTCGCAACTATTCAAAACTAGGGATAAAAATATTTCAAGGATTCAATTATGAGAAATCTCAGTACGGATTAAGAACGCCTCGAATGAAATGTAATTAATGATTAACTAGAAAATGATACTTTGCCACTAGATTGAATTTCAGTTTTCCTACTTCAAGCAACTTAAAGAAAACTTTGGTTAAATCGATATGCAAGAAATAGCAAGGCGTATTTGATTTGCAAGATGTTTTATTTTACAGCTTGACGTGAATTCTTGATGAGTTTCTGATTTGATGTCAACTTGAAATTCATTTCGACTAATCGTCTTTCCAACGGAAAAGTATTTCCCGACGGACGAATCTAAAATTCTTTGACGTTTGATATTTGACTTGGTAGGTTTGGCACTTGAGTTATCCAAAGGACGGTTTAGAAAAGCTAATTACTTTTGCAAGCCATAACTTCTTCAACTGTAATCTGACAGAATATTATGTCCAAATCTATGTGACAGCCACAAGCGCCACACAACCAAGCCCAAGGGTGGTATCTTATTCATCTATGCTAGTAATTAACAAGTGCTGAACTCAAAAATAAACAACCTAACCCGCATTATGTAGTGTTGTTAATTATGACCGCACCGAATTCTAACTAAACTAATTCCCAACTTGATGTTGATGTATGCATTGAGGCAAGAATTAGTTGGAATTAGTTCAATTAAACGAAGGGTTAACGATTAGGCTGGTAGGAAATTTACCAAAAAAAGTATTGAAAAATGGTCCCCATAAGGGTATTGATTAAACTATTCAGTGGGCCAAAACCAGCTAGCTAAATTTAACCAGAAAAGTTTAAAGGTTATGCCAGATTTGGAATCTTCCACCTTCAGTATCACACTACGGTTTTGAGGTTTGCTTATTACAAAACAGCAATATTCGATTTAATCATCGCCTGTTCGATAAACTTAACACATGGAGTTCTTTTAATTATTGAACAAGATTGACTTTTTGGTTTTTAATTTATAGCTTCAATTTAATTTTAGCCACTGTCTTACTAGGAGCAAACGAAATTTCTCGCTATACAGAAATTCATTCAATAAAAATCTACAAAATTTTTGTAAAGCCTACGCCGTGAACAAGCCAACACAAATTGCTTTCACGTTGACTTGAACAAACCGTTGATAGCCAAAAATTTCTATTCTAAACTTACTTAAATAACAAAACCTTGCCTATCCTATCACAAAATGAAAAAGTAATAAACGCTTAATTGCTCTCTAAAGGGCTGCGGCAGTAAAACTTTCCTGTGGATGGAAAAGTTGGATTGACAGTTCCAGCGGAATCTTGGCATTATTTGCAGCAAGATACAGCGTACACTTTTACAGAAAAGTTACAGAGACAGTAGTGCACCAAGTACGGAGAAAGTGTTGAATTTCTTAAGCGAGGAGAAATGGGAGAAAGTTCCCTATTGAGCGAGGACGTGCATTACTCTGTCCCTCACTGAAATGGAAGCAACAGGTTTTTGCCTTTTTCATTTCACTTCTACTAGGACCAATTTCTGTAGTTTTATTTGACTTGTCAAGCTCAAATGCACTCATATGAAAGTACGAGTGTGTTTTGAGCATACATGAACCCATACCAGGATGACAGGAGTTCAGACTTTTGTTTCAAATCGTGTTTCAATTCCAACTTCGGACTTGGTATCCTAGTAAATATTTTGTTCCAGAAAACCTCTCGTGTGGGAGTGAGTGACACTATCTTTTCTTTTGTCGTTTGCGAAATTGAATTTGAACTCGCAAAGTTAGCACTTGTGATGCTACTAGTGTTTGCAAGTTAATATAATAATGAGTTCTAGACCAAATGCTACAAACGCCGATAATATATGCCTTGAATTAATCCACAACATTCAGGAAATGAAGGCATCACACTGCCTTTCTCCTACTGTCAGGATAAAGTCATAATACCAGGACTGGATGGGGTATCGTGAACAAATTATCGATTTCTCGTATTCTCATTTTCCTCTTGTCAACTCAACTGTCAACAGACTTTCGAGAGATTTGCTTATTTGCATGAGTTGAGTCATTCGCAATATTAATGAGAAAGGGTGCTTCAAATGAGAGTTTCGTATGTATTGCAAAATACTTATTGCAAATATAGCTAAATTATTTCAGAGTAAATCGTAGTCTGCGCGTAGAAAGTTTCACGGGAAAATCATTAAAGAATTGTTGCATATAATAGATTCATTAGTGATGCCCAATCGATAAAAATAATTAGGAGCGAAATGAATTTTCTAACAACGGATATATAATTCTATATGACTGACTACCGACAATGTGAGCCCAGTACATTGTAGCTTGCACGCAATATTATTTGGTTACACCGCAGACGAGTGAATGTTCACGACAATTAAAATGAATTCTGATGAGCGTGGCAAATGCCAAAGTTGCAAACTGTGAATGTCAAAAGTTGCAAAAGCAAAAATATCTAAAACGCATAATTCATAATTGTGGTAAAAATACGAGAATGTTGAGATTTTCAAACTGAATAAATTTCCAAATTTGCAAGTTTCGCATTTGTGAAATTTAAGATCTACAATTTTTTCATCTCGAAGAAATGAATTTGCCATTTTCATTGCATGCTATGAAAATGTTCGTCTAGGTATGAGTTCATTAGTGAAAGAGTTTTTCCTGCCATAATTAACTAACATATTACAAAGTAGGTAACGAACCTGCGGTCAGGTTATGAAACATTTTCATTAGACATCGCCCCAACCATCACATAATTCAACATTGTCTATATCAAGTCTATTATTCAACTATTGTTGGCCGATCGTTCTCGGATTTGATTGTAAACTTATTAATTGTGCTTCAAATCTAAATGCGTTTTCATAATCAACACCAGTTCCAACGCATTCAGTAGAAATCAGGTAGGATAAAATCTTCGTAGTGATTTTCTAAACGTATTTCTTATCGAACACAGATCACTACCCGAATAAAATTTTATTTTTTATTATCAATTTAATCCAAACACAAAAGACTGCAACCCCCAAAGAGTCAAAGGTCAAAACCATCCTGCTTAAAATGAAATTTACTCATACTCCCGATTCAGAAATATCGCTTTACCTTAACCACGCAATTCAATTTCAGATCTCAAGTTTCGCCCCTTGATAACACTGCGTACATTTATAGCGGTTTATTTCCACTTTCTCTTCATCCATATCTGTACTTTATGGTTGGACCAATATCCGAAAATATTATCCGATTTACAACAGAGTAGAAAGAACAAAGCCGAGCAAGGGAAAGTAGAGTGGAGAAAGTAGTCCATAACAGGATTCTAGCAACTTGGAACAGCACTCTTCACGGAATTAGAAGAGAATTAGGAGCTAGTTTTGTGGTTTTCACCAAGTGAAGAGAGGAAGCGAGAACAAATCCATCATTCATAAGGTTTCCACCAACGAAACCATCTAAGCTCTAACCACACAACTCTTGCGGCATATCAGTATTTCTGCTTGACTACAGTCATCCAGCCACTCACTCCACTCCTAATTTCTGAAAAAATTCACTGATCGATCTCCAAACCAAGGCAGAGGATTATGGTTGTAAGTAATTCAGTCTCCAGGATTTTTCTCTCCGTCAAACCTTCAATCTTCCAAAGCCACACCAGATCCATGCCACAAGTTCAGTTGGCCTTACTTTGAGCTAGCTTCAATTTCAAGAGAAAAAACGAGTTTGTGGTCTCCTATGTACTTCAGAGTAAAAGTTATGCCTTTCTTGAGAGAGGAAGAAAGTTGTGTCATGTCATGGGCTGGCTTTTCCTTCAACGGTTTGATTTAAATGGATGACGTGACGCCAAAGAAGGGAAGCGGGTGTTGTTTTTTCAGTTTCTTTTAAGTGATTCGCCTGATTTACCATTGCCTTTCTCGACCCACCTGATGACATGACATGCACCGATTTGGAATTTTTGTATGTTGACTGAGACTTTCCTTGCAGGCTTTATTCGTGGTTACAAGTACATCGGCAATGTGCAAAGAACCATGTGGTAGAGGAATATGTTTTCCCCGTGAAGAGAATTTACTGAAGTGGGCTTAACAGGTATTTTCTTTGAGCATAGTTTGAGCTTTGTAATAAATTTTTAATTGTTTCTCAAAGTAATATTAATCTGCTAAATGCATACAACAATATAATGCATATTAAACAAGTATTTGCCTAGATGACTGGAATAATCTTGTTTATCTAATTAAACACAACTTTGAAATTTGTCCGATCTGCTCCTTCAACTTTGAAGTTCAAACGAAGAGAATATTAATTGGATTTTCAAGGAATAGATAGGTACCTAAAAACTTATTATGATGCTTTATTCCGAATTACAAAATGTTTTAGATTGAGAGAGCGAATACTGTTCAAAGTGAGATGCATTTTGCACCACTAGGACGATCTGTATTAAATGCGAATCTTGTGAAATAAGCAAAAAATGAGAACATGCATCCAGAGTTATTCATTCCTCTAAAAAATGAATATTTTTCTTGTTTCAAAATGCAACTTTAGACAGCACACTTATTGTGAAATTCTTTGCTCTGGTAAACTGGTAAAAAATAGTCTAACTTAGCCCAGACTGTAGAAAAATGTGCCTTGCTGACGTTGTCAATAAAGTTAAATTTAATTTAGGCTGTTTGTGTCATTTTGCCAGTCTAGAGATACACANGTAGAAAAATGTGCCTTGCTGACGTTGTCAATAAAGTTAAATTTAATTTAGGCTGTTTGTGTCATTTTGCCAGTCTAGAGATACACATTATAAGGGAATCCACAAACTCCGGTTATTGCAGCGTTTGAAAATTCGTAGAAAATAATATATCAGTCATAGTATTACATTTTATAAAGCCTAAAGACGCAGTTTTTTTTCACAGGAGACGAGATTTAATGCATATTACGAAGTTCATTTCTAGTGTAACCTACCAATATGCAACTATGCAGGAACTGCTACAAGAAGAACATTCGTTACTTTCTATGTACAGAAACTTAAAGAAGAAGGTCAGGGGTTGGACCCTTACTATTTATTTGAAAGGTGAAAGTGAAAATCTCTGGTTTACGTCTAATCCAGTTGTAGGTGGCGAATAAGATAATGCGGGAAGGGATTTACTCATTCCGTCGAAATTAGAAAACGAGTCAGGTCCAAATGTGTAATATTATTAGACAAGCTTATAGCTGGCGACTCAAACTTATTTGAAGATGAAAAGTTTCTGAACCTAATCAACTCTCTCCATCATGACAACACGAGGAATGATGGATGGAGGAGGATGTTGATGCTGACAACACACAACTGTAAGGCTGGAACTACATTGATAAAGTGTTGTAGCTTGTCGGTTCAGGTTACATAGGGAATCTCATTTCTTGCAGTGTTTTGGGAACGGTTTTTTATTCGAAACAAAATCGATAAGCTACGAAGCATTTAAAATGAAACATCTTAGTGAAAATTGCATTCCCCAAGACAATCCAGAGACTGGATTCCAGAGTGAAGTCACGGGAGTTAGACTCGCGACCTTCACCATCTTTTGACCATCGACCAGCCGTAATGATCCAAGATGCTTGGAAATATGTTGGTAAAGAAAAAGTAGCAAGGACACATACCGTCCATCTCCTTTTTCTACTTGTGCAATATGTCTCCCCTGCCTCGTAATCTAAGGTAAATTCGGGAGCTCATGTGGGGAAAATTGAGGAGAAAGTAGGCATTTCAAAAAAACTTAAATACTTATTTGGCCATAAAATGACCCTTGAGGATTACAATGGAATGGGTAAAAAGGAATAAAAATGACCCAGAAAATTCCAAATTGACCAAAACCGTATGTTGGTCCATGTAGCCAGTTTCACAAGAAGGAATAGAATAGAACAAACTCGGCACTGTTCCATATCACCATTTTTTCCTGTTGTAATCCTAAAGTGCTCTGTTTTTATGTATTTTTTTTTCTCTTCTCCTCTCGCAATGCTTACTGGCTCTTGGTTTCATCAGACAAAAGCTTTGTTGACAGAGCCAAAAAATCCTTTCTCTTCTAAACAGAAAACCAGACCACTGACTGTGACTGTGTTGAATTGGTAATGGTAGTAAATGTAGGTGGGTCACGTCACGTCTTGAATTGGACAAAACAACAGTTTACAGAAATCAGTGTAGTATAAAATATCAAGCCAAGTACCAAAAAAGTAGGCTAATTTATAGCTTCCAGAATGTGAACAATAATGTCCAGTGGGAGCTAAAATTTCGTGTACACATACCACATACACATATTTGCAGACTATGTTTGTCACCCGGATGTAAATAAATAAAAAAAAGAATATATGTCAAATTGTGATACTGAAAATTCCACCAAAATTTTGCCAAAAATTACAACTTTCATGTACTTTTGTAATCCATGAATAAAGCTCTTCATCACATGCATCAGGTCTAACGAAAATCTCACAAATATTTTTTGTCGGCGCTCGCTTCTTCTCAATAATAGCTTACGCCAAATTTCAATTTCAACATTGGTTGTCAATGTAAATTTATTTCAAAAACATCCATATGGATCTCTCTGGCATAAAAATGCTAGTTAGTGCCGAGTGAGCGTTTTACCAGATTGAGTTTCATTCAGCACTCTTCCTCGTCCCATCTCACCAAATCTTCCTGTCTTACCCAATGCACCGTCAGTCATGTCGACCATCCTTGCGTTTCCTGCCCTGTCCTTCAAAACATCCAACTGTACTACATGGAAGTGCTCAGCTAAGGATTTTATGAGACCAAACTAAATGGGAGAGGCATCAAAGATTGGGATGCAATGCAAGGAACAATAAACAGAAGTTCTATTCTGCACATTCATATCCTGACGTGAAGGATATGTTCAGTAGAAACGGTGTCAGATCTTTCTTACAGTACCAGTGGCCAACTTTGTTGGCGAAACCTCATCACATCTCATCGCCCAGCCACATCATCCCAGAATGATATGGCTGGTGTCTGTGTAAATGTAAGTCGGTCGTAAAACAGTTCAATAAAATCAGCCAAGGTACACCACCATGTGTCAATCTTGTGCTTCTGCTACGGATACTCTTGAATTGGACGCTATACCATGCTGCTACCATTTAGGTTATGACCGGACAAAAAAAACCTTCTACAAAAAACCACCCAGACTTTCTTCCTACCTTATGCGTGCATATGCATCGAATATCGGGTGAAATTCTTTGTTTTAAGTGCTACCATGTCAGGGAAGTGTTGCCTCAATGAGCCGTGACATTTACTTTTACGTTGTTCGATCTGCACTTTCCTAGCGGAGATTCTCCAGAGAATCTTCCAGCCAGTCCAGACTAGACTTTGGAGGAAACTGCAAAATGTTACCTACGAAAACAGTACAAATTGAATTACAATTCATATAAAGGGAAAAGGGTGGTCGCAATGTGAGACTTTTGTGATAGAAGCGATATGTAAGCATTGAGTCTCAGCATATGGGTCCACTCTGATCCGAATTAGATTCCAAAAATTTCAGTACAAGCTGTCGTCAAATAAAAAAAGGTTCAGAGTATTTACAATTTATAAAAGTGTCAATGTTGATAAGATGAATTGGCATGTGCTACAGAGAATGGACAGCTTTTTGCTTTGATCAATGCCCTACCGTTACAATGTACAGGAAGGAAATGTGGTAGAAGGAAGGGTTATATATCTGTCGCAATCATCTATCTCGTCCAGCGCTAAAGTAATGTTGAACAAATTTTAGGACCAGTGAACCGAGTATATGATAGCGGTAGTGGTGGCTTTGTCGCCAGTGTATTTGATATCCGGCCGGGACCAAATTTACTGTTCCGAACTAGCAATATTCCAATCCTGAATATACGACCTTACCGGTTATGTGTGGGTTGTGTAAGGGTTATTTATTGCATGAATCAAATAAGCTACCAAGCCAGCCAATTCATATTCCATTTAAATAATAAAGATGAAACAATTTTCTGTATGGGTGATTCCTAAGGCAGGAACGCATTCCCTTGAAGGAGTTATTTGACTCGAAACTGAAAACATTTGTGCAACAGCCACTTTTTAAAAAATGTGAGACTTTGATTTATTTTCTTGTTTTTCTATCGCATGAAAAGGAGTACAAAGATGCAGACAGCCTCTGGGGATTGCAGTAACAATGTGTCCTTACTCTACAGTTTTGCATGTTGCTTTCACTTTGTCAGTGTCTAAAATCGTGTTATAAATTATATAAGGCATGTGTTACTGGGAGAAAGTAAGGAAATTCGATTTTCTCCAAAAATTGATAAAAAAATGAAGTACTTTATATGAAGCCCTGCTTTTGGTTTGACAGCAATGGTCGTTTCTGAATTTGAATATTGTTTGTATCTAGTTTACGATAAACTAAGTTACTACGAAATGTTTGCACTGCATTTCTTTTGAACAGCAGGCATTGAATTGACCAAAGCAGTGCACCGTAGCCAATTTTACAATTTGTTGACTTTTGTTTGTGACATTTATTTTCTCCTCACATTTCCGCAATTTTCCATAAACATTCAACGATCTAAAAATTCCTCAAGATTGAGCAACCTGTGAGCATGTTAAGCCATTCATCCACGCTCTATTTATTGTCGAACTTCCTTTGTTACTCTCTTGTAAAAGTTTAATGCCTGAATAAAAACAGAGAGAGGATCCAGGAGGCTGGGTTAACATCAAAATTGTTTCGACTTTCTCAAGCCACGTTGGCCAAATAATTCATGAGAATATGGCACCAAGTTTTGTTTTTAGTTTAGGTTTTTACTGCAGTACCTGTAAAGCCAAACAACTTGGCCTTGTTTGCAACCTTGTTATAATCAACTTGTTGTTTTGGAGCTGATGACTTATTTGGAGTGTGCAAAGCATTGGATGATGAAATGAGGTAGGCGTGGACAAGAGATGAAAAGTAGCTAATCATCGCTCCTTCAAGTATTCATTTCTGGGAAACGTTTTCCCTGCATATCTGAAATAGTTGTGGAGTTCCAGGAATCCTGTGGAACAAAAACCGCTAACATATTCTTGAGTGAAAGGAGGAAAATAGCTAAAATCAGTTATCGACTTTTCCGCACAAACAGTTCCAAGAAACAGTTCCAAGAAATCCAACAGAACGACAAAGGCAGCGACCTTTGTTATGAAAATCTGTTAAAAACAAATCGTATTTTACCGAATTTGAGCAGCACAGCGTAATCATCATCCAACACAAAATCAGAGCATATTGCCAACACATTGCAAAAAACCCCACATCCGGTTCAAAAAGGAACCAATAGCAATGATCCAAATTAATGCCGTTCATAAAAACATTCCAATGATTTGTCTGCACAAGCAACTTTATTTTTAAAAAAGGTTGAATTGAATTAAGTACATACACTTGTTTTCAGTAATTCCAAAAAGTGGGGTATCCCTGATTCTAATTAATTATAAAGTTTCAAGTAGAAAACATTGCTAACCCTCCCCAAACCCGGATGTTGATCCTGGGGAGGACAGCTCAAAAGAAAGAATTTTAATTGGATGGAAACCACGACTGGGACTATGTTCAGAAAATGAACAGTTTATTTGTCTAAAATAGTTGCCGGGTTGCATCACTGTTTATTTGATACTATGAAACACAAATGTGTTCAATACGTAAATCGTAAATGCTCCTTAGAATTTGAAACTTGCGTGGTTTTATTTGATTAATTCATTTGTAGCGTTTGTACATAACTACAATTCTACTCCGTAATCGATAATCGCTTCCCAAACTGCATATTTGGATATCAGAAATCACTACTTTGTGTTAGTAACTACCAAAATTCTACCCATACAATCAAATCGATTTAAAACTTCTCTCAACTAAACGACTAAAGCCCAATTGGTTTGCAATTGAACCTCTCATATATATACTTATTTACAGCTTATCTCAATACAGAAATGTCTTGAGCAGTAGACTCAGTCTCACTGGGAATAGACTTTCTGTTCATTTGGCTGCAGAAGTGAAAAGAAAACAAAAGGAAGTGAAATATTTGAGCAACGACATTGTGAAAGCTACTGGTTGGTGTAAAGTGATAATATTTGATTTGTATCAAATAACAGGTTTTTATCCGCATGCC